>NCQS01104440.1:0-13695 GCA_002740445.1 Pachycereus pringlei
GCCCTTGAACCAGCTTATTCAAGCCCTTGAAATTTGGTAAGTTTGCAGATCATGCTAACGTCTCTGGATTTTCTTCAACGGCTAATTCCATAACTTGGCAAGCTTCTAGAAGATGATAAGTTGCCTTATATGCTCCTTGAAATATTCCATAATGATTTGCATAATATTTGCTTATCTTAGCCTTATTTGGCAACAAAATGATTTTCCATTTTCACCAAATTTGATCAAATCAAATTTAAAACAATATAACCATATCAAATTTAAAGCAATATTAATACTTAAGCTTCCCTTTTGTCTTTCATCAAAACAAATATAACAATATTATATTAAGGGATAAAGAGAAAGTCAACAACCCCATTATTCTTCTTCTCTGTTCATTATAAATGGATGAAGCAGGGGCCAAAGCAAGAGGATAAATAAAAAAGGGGCAAAAAAAGTGAGAGTTAGAGAAGAAGCAGAGAAAGGTACAAACAAAAAAGGACCTATTAAAAGAGAAGCAGTATCACAAAGGAACTGGGTTTCATAAGAATGTGAAGAATTAGAAAAGGTGAATCAAGGATCAAGTCCAGTCTTCTCCACAAGTTCAAGCAAAATTTCAAGGTAATACAACAATGGAATATAAAAAAGAAAAGGCTTATGTCAATACAAAATTTTCATTACTCGTTTGCAAATCTTTCATAGTTAATCACAACAAGTGGTGTGCCACAAGGTTGAAGATGTTGTCGCAAATTAGCGAAACGAAGCCCAAATCTCCAACTTGATTCAGGTTTCGATCAAAATTATTTTAATCTTGCAAGATGTCAGTTCCTGCTGAAATCATAAAATTTATGGATCCTGCTAGATCCTAGTTCCTATTGGAACCGTGAAATCTATGGATCCCGCCAGATCCTAGGTCTATTGACTCAATGGACATATGGAGTTTTTGTTTGTTCATTTTTTTATCAAGTATTGAGGTGTTTGAAAATTATATGGAAAAAAAGGGGGGCAATCAGACTTTCTTTCTTCAAATTGAGGAAGACTAATTGTTAGCGGTTGCAAGAGATTGATAGAAACATTCATGGACAGAGACCTTGATGCAGAACAAGAAGATTTGTTTTACATTTAACAAAGAAACGTCCACTGTGAAAAAAAAGGCGCAGAAAGGTTAAGCAAAATAAATTTGGGAGTTAAAGTCCTGTTTATAAGCATGGAGTTTTTGTTTTGGATAAACTCAATTCACTATGAAATTCTCTGGAATTAACTCTTGCATGTTGACTCTAGCTAAAATCCGAGAAAGGGGGTATTGTAATGCCAAGGATCAAGCCGTGAATATCGCGAACTCGATAGCAACATTAATAAAGAATTTGCATAAGCTCTGGGATTTCCCCTGACAACTTAAACTCTTAAATAATATATCAAAATGGTCAACATGCAAATATGCCAAAACACACAACGTGCTATACAAGTTCTTTCTTGGACTTTTAATAGGCGAGATATGTAATCTGGGCTTTGTTGGAGATTAGTACGGTTCATAATGGTGATACTAGAAATGAACATAATTGAATGATTTTACAGTAAGGAGGCTAGCATTTATAAATTATAAGTGGTTTTGTGTCTATTACAACAAAATTTATAAACGGGAAAATGAAATATATGGCTAAGTCCTATATATGCTAGAACTGCGGTGACTTGATTCTAATAAGGATATATAGGAAGCTTTATATTTGGGTTCAGTCTAAATCGAATTCCTCAAACGGGCTCAAACCGATACCCCTTCATAAAAAATTAAATTTTCCAAAGTCGGTTGACCCTTACCTGCTCAAATGCCAACAAGTCCAGCCTCCCAATACAAAAACTAACCCCTTCCAATTTTCAAGTCTACAAAATAGACCAAAAAAATCCGTATTTATTTCCCCTCTCTTCAATAAAGGGTTAAAGTTACAGTTCTGTGACTTTTTGTTACACGTTATGTAACCAAAACAAAATTAAAAAAATGAGCTTTTCAAAAAGTCAAAGCCTTTTTCAAATAATAAGTATCGTAAAATAGATTAGACCTAAGCCAAACATACAACGAAGCTTACTAAATTTTCCTCCTTCCATGACGTAATCCTACACAAAATTTGGATTAAGAACTACGTTGATTTGATTATGGGTATGTGGAAAGCCCATAAATAAATTTCGGGTGCAATCGCGAGTTAAAGATATTAATGGACTAACCCCAATAAAGGCTAACTCGGTAAATAAAAATTGGGGGAGGGCTAGAAATGTAACTTAACCAAGATTTTCAAAATCCAAAATGAAATAAAAATTGCGGTTATTTATCAAGTCCAAAATAAATAATTACAAGCATATCAAATGGTTATTAACTTAAACAAAATAAAATATAAATGAAATCAAATAACATTTAAAGAACTACAGCTGGTTTGATCCTCTATAAAAGAGGTACGTAGGCAACTCATGACAAAAAATGAGTGCAACCCAAATTTTAAATCAAATAAAATTACATATTTCATAACCCGCACATGAAAAGTGTGTATGTATAATACCCTCCCTGAAAGGTGCCTATATAACCACTATCTGATGCAAGGGGTGTACGGATTACAACTACTATGAGAGCTCTGAACTCCTATAAAATTACCTATTTCCTAGGAGGTGACTAAATAAAAGATTTGAGAGATTTAGGAGAGGATAAAGGTGGCCCATGGTTACCAAAAGAGTTATATAGATAAGAGATGAAGACACTGGAATTTGAAGTTGGTAACCAAATTTTCCAAAGAATGTCACCCGCTAAGGGGTGTCATGCTGTATAAGCAATCAAGTAAGCTCAGCCTCAGATACACCAGTCCTTATCTCATCATGGAGCGAGTGAGAGAAGTAATGTATGGATTACAACCACTAGGAGAGCTCCTAAGTGTACACAATGAATTTCACATGTCCCTACTGGGTAAAGATATTCCTAACCCGTCTCATGTGATTGAGCCAGAAGCTTTGATGCCTGGGGAAGATTTGACCTATAAGGAGTAACTAACTTAGATCCTAAATCATTGGAAAAAAGTAGCTTCATTAAAAAAGAAAAGAAAATCTCATTTGTGAAAGTCTTTTGGGCTGACCACAAAATGGTCGAGGTAACATGGGAATTGGGAGAAAAGACACGGTCTTAATACCTTCATTTGTTTTCTGCATCATGACAGTGAGAACTTTCAAGGATGAAACTTACTTGTAAGAGAGGCGGGCTATAAAACCTCAAAAATTTAGGTTTTATTCATTGAGCTCATTTGTAAAATCTCAAGAATGAAAGTTCATGTCAAACCCAGAAAAATTCATATTCATACTTTTTGGTTAACATAATTACGTTTATTTAATTTTGAAAATGAATTGCTAGTTGGCTTGAGCTTGTAGGTTTCGGTTTTTTATCTAGTCCTTCTATAAATTAGGAACCAAGCCAACCCCAGTCATTTGTCCTCCTAATCAAGCTGAAATCCATTATACAAAAAGAGTAACTCACATTTTAATTTCCCCATTTCTCTCTTATTTTCATAATTTAAAATTTAAATTTTCCTTATCAATTTGGAAGGATTTTAAAATCCCTCATAGTCCTCTTACATTCTCCTATTCTTATCTAAAATCTTCTTCCCTACCTTTCTTGCTGTGAGAGTAATTAAAAAAATAAAAAGTTTTCGTTTTTATTTTTACATTCAGTAGAGCAACCTCGCGATCTCTGCTATGTCTCCCTCTAATATACCCCTTTTCACCCCCGGCAAGTTCTGCCAACCACGTCCACCGGCATTTGCACTGCCCAGATGTCACCAAAGACCATCACTGTGGACCAGTCCTTTTCCTTATCCCTTCTTCATTCTCTTCTTCAACAAACTCTGCCTTCTTGACTTGCCTGTTGCCCATGCACCATTGATGCACCTTGCTAGTTCTCTCCACCCAAACGATCACACAAAATGGCCTGCACCATCGTCGTCTACAACACCATCTTTACTCTTCTTTGATCTCTCCTTGTGGTGAGTATGCCAGCATGGATATGGTTTTCTTTCTTCTTCTAACCCTTTGGCTACAATATCAAGGATTCGAATTAATCTTTTAGCTGTATTAATCTGTCTACCTTAAATTTTGTGAATGTAGCTTTTATATCTTGGCTTGAGGAAGAAGAAATAACCCCCTCTTAATCATCAATATCATATTTTTGACATATAAACCCTATTGCTTTCTTTTCCGTCCTTTTTAGTGGCATTGTTTAATTTAATGGCCATTAAGGAACTATTTAATTTGATGGTTAGGAATGGTCAGGATTAATTTCATGGTTGGTTAATTAATGGGTACAACCTTTGATGAATTTAATATAATTACTTTAGGTGATGCAGAGATGAATTTAGCCCTTAAGCAAAACATGACATCTTAATAAGTGGAAGGGTTAATCTGAATAGAACAAAATAATTTAATCCATATAAGGTTGAAATATTCATTCCAACAAGTAATGCCCTAAAAATAATAATGATTTATGTTCTCCACGAGGCCTACTGGCTCCCTTAGGATATAGCATCCCAAAGTAATCTTTTATGTGAATAATACATTATATGAGGGGATATAATAAAATGGTATCAGAGCTCTAAGTTCAGTTTAGTGGCTCCCTTAGGAAATAACATCCCAAAGTAAAGCTTAAAACATATGGACATAGGCGTTAAATAGATTGTGGGCATAGGGATGGGTCCATAGATTATATTCTTGAGTTGTGGACCTAGTGTCGCTTGAGCAGCATCATGCATGTATTATACTCCTTTATTGTATGTATTATGGATGTGGTTTGAAGTGATCAATGTGCGACTTAAAATTGCTAAGCAGTGTGAACTATGTTTTGTTTACTAAGGCTGTGCAAATAGTTACGAAAATGAAATGAAGAGTTGTAGAAATAAGGGAACCAGAGGGAATCAAAAGATGAAAAGGTCCACTCATATATGTTCGGAAGCTATTAAGAGATTTCACAATCTCAAATATAACTTGGAGATTATTAGTTGTCCTACATTAATTTGAATCCACTAATCTTAGTGAGATTTTGGAGATGGAGTGATCGTTGGGTTATCGAGCTTAAATAGATTATACCATGGAATGAGAGACCTCATGATAGTAGAATGATTGTTGCAATACATTACATAGGAGGGCCTATAACCACCTTTGTACTCCCTTTGCCTTGGTGCTCTATCTACCATACCATTCTCCAAAATCTTCTACCTTTTTATTCCACTATTTTCTACCTTATTTAGATCACTTCCTTCCAACCCTATTATAACTAATTGCCTCATGAGAATGGCATTCTCCATTTTGTTAGCTAATATCTTTGTCTTTCTAGTAAAATTATCCATATTTCACCTATGAACATAAATTGTGCCTTATACTAAATTAGAAGTGCAATTAATGTCTACTAATCATATAATAATCTATTACTTAATTAGTAATGAATGCATTAGAAGATGAAATGAAAGTTAATCTAGGCATTAGAAATGAATTAGAATATTTGAAATTCACCTCATTATTAAAGTAAATCCCAACAAATGGCATAAACATCCATGAATAGTAACATGAATATTGATGAACACAATTAAATTTAAGTGGATGAGTTTCACAATCTTTTAATTGTGTTTTGGTATCTATGAAATTGCTTTTGCGATGTTCTATCCTAACAAGGCCTTTATGTGTAAAGCTTGAACTATTATGTGATTCTACTATGAATTAGATGGTGAGATATTGTTTTCTAATATAGATGCTATATTAAAGTAGTTGTTATTTTAAGTGAATTTATTGAAACTAGTTTAATTTTGGTTGGGATGGGTTAGGCTCAGAAGAAGCTAGTTGGGCCTATCCATAAAATACTAAATTTTAAAGTGGAAAATTAAGGCAAGTTGTGGGAGAATGGCTCCCGAGACCAAGGCGAGATTACCCCGATCTGGAGACAGGACAGTCTCCATGGGTTATAGCATGCGAGTATTCGGGTATGTGCAATAGTAGATGGGTGAATGTCAAGCCATGAGTACCACAGATTTAGTATCTCATAAAGTAGTTCGATGGAAAGTCATGAGATGCTCCAGTTTTTTGGAGGGGGGGAGCATTGGCCAATTAGTGAACCATGTTAATATGGTCATGAGTACTGGAAAGACGATAATGCTTTTAAAAGCTTGAAATACTTGAGAACTAAAAAATTTCGAACTGATTGAATCATTTCGCTCTAACCCTCTACTAGTTGAAGTGAATTTCAATATGTGTTTGACTGCTAGGGGAAGACATTATTGTTCTCTGTCTCACTATATGAAAATGCTTTGTTTTTCAAGTATTGGAGTGCTGCATCAGGATGGGATCTAGAGTGAGGTCTTTGATCTTGGAGATCATAACTAGACTTGTGCTTAGCATCGAATAAGTCGTGTCTTATTCAAAATTAATAGTTGGATTAGCACTTTAACTTTCCTAAACCTTTGACCTACTTATTGACTTTAATAAATTCTCTTGTTGTTCCTATTGCCTTGTATTTCCCTAGGAAATTCAAAATTTCGGGGCATCACAGAAAACTCAAATGATTTTCCCTCCTATTTTAAAATTAGAATTTTAAAAACTTCTAATTTTTTGGTAAGGATTTTAAAATGCCCTAAAATTCTCTCTTAGTTGATTCTAAATCCTTTAAATATTTTTCCTTAGATCATAAGATCAACAAATTCAAAAAACGTTCGAGGAAGTAGCAGCCCCCCATGGTCACATTCTCAATTCCTCCCTTTCTCCAAGCTTCTCCCTCTCTTAGCTGCCAACCCACCATCGATTACTGTCCATTGCTATTCTATGTCTCTCTCTCCAGGACTCATCCTCTTCCTCTTCTCTCACACATTCTCTTGATTTGTGCATCTACTGCTAGTGACCCTTACCGGTGACTGCAACCTCAGTCAACCTCCGGTGACTACCAGTGCAACCATCCCAACTGTTAGCCCCTCTATATCTCCTCTCTCATTCGTTCTATCCTTTTGGTGAGCATGTATGGTTTTAGGGCTTATATTAAGCTTTAAGGGGAAAAAATAGAGAAAGAGTTGATGCATTTGTCTAATCTTCTATTCCTTGGTAAACCTTTCTTCCTCATGTTTTCGAATTAAATTTCAAATCTTGGGTTTCTGGAACAAGGGATAGCTCTCTTGATGATCCATATCAAACCTAAAGGCAAGTCTATAGTTTGTTGTCTCTATAATCTTTTCATGGGCTTATATAGAGTTATTAGCATTTAGAAGTACTCTAAAGTGGTATTCAATATTCATGAATAATTAGAGATTAAATTGGCAGTTAGTAGTGAAAGGGCATAAGCATTCATGTATAAAAGATTAGTCTTAATAGAGACCAAAAATTGACCTACACTAATCTCTTTTTGAAAATTCAAATAGAATAATGGAGTTGTCTAAAGATACCAAAAACTTTGAAGAACTAGATTTATGAGTCTACTATATTAGAATTTTTGAATTACCAGTTTGAACCTAGAATGAGGGAGATATGGATTTTCTCCCACAAGTGTGCAAACCTAACCCAATCATGACAAATTGTGAAGATTTAGGTTTTTGAGCACTTATTGTCGCTATCTACAATTGATCCAAAATAGAATTTGTGGTACACCTCTTGACCTTTCTAGATTGTGGCCAATTGTTAAGATCCAAAATTGGTAGATCAAGTCATCGCCTTTGAAAATTACGACTAAAAACTGACCTAAACCTTATCTTTGCCCTTTCGATTTAAAGGTTAATTTCTACTTGATTAATTAGGAAATAATTAGTAAAATACTTTCCATGTTAAAAGATAAACTGTGGACGTAGAAGTGCAATTTTGGTGATTTGGGCCTTATTGGGTCGATTTGTTCTTGAATGTGACCCAAATAGTGATCTATTAATGTAATTTTGTCATTTATGCAAATCAAGATAGAATCGAGTTCAAGTTAGAACTTGCCGTATTGGGATAATGTATATGCTTAACTTCCCTTGGATGCCTTTAAATGTGTCTTGGTATTTATAAAATTATTTATGTGATGTTGCATTCCAAAGGAAATTTATGTGTAAAATTTGAACCCTTAGGTGATTTTATTATGAATTAGAGAAAATTCTACCATACACCTATACTAGGTATATACCCTGAAAAAGATCTATCATATCATAGAAGAGGTTCATCATTTGAAGTATTTAAAGATTCATTAATTAAACATAAAGCTAAATTAAGCATATGTAAAATATCAAATATTGAATCATTCACTGTTTTTAATGAATCTTTAGTTTTAATTGGTGAACCTTTCAATATTCCGAATGATGAATGTTTTTTGTTATGTGATGGATATTTTCAAGGTGTGTACCTAGCATTGTACATAGGTATGTAAGGTAGAATTATTATGAATTGACTCTCGAAATACTTTTTTGTGATTGAGATGTTGTATTCAACCAATTCATGTTTTAAGTACTTTCATTGAAATTGTTCTAATTTTATCATGACAGGTTGGGCTTGGAAGAAGTCAATTGAACCTATTCATAGAACACTAAATTTGAAATGAGGTGAGTTGTAGAAGAATGACTCCCGAGATCAGGGCAAGTTCACCCTGATATTGACATAGGATAATCTTCTACGTTGTAGTATGCAGTTGCTTGAATATGTACCATATTATATGGGAGCATGCTAAGTAATGGGTTCCATAGGTCCTGCATCCCATGAAGTAGGGATGAAACTAGGATTTTTTTAAAGGGGCACCAAACTTTAAACTTTCATAATATATAAAACTTTAAAAATTAATACATCCACAAATCTCATTAATTCATTTAATCAATACAATAAATAATACAAAAATATACAATCACAAGAGTTCATTTAGCCAGCAACAACTTGTAAATGAAGCTAGTGAATGAAATGTACTTGCGTGGAACTCCAAGACATGAAAAAAATTAAAAAATAAAATAAGATACAAAAAATTAAAGTATGTAATGAATATGAGATTAAAAAATATTTATATATACTTCATCACTTTAGTTGTATTTATCGCTCCTTCATCTTATGGAAATGACCAATCATCATGTCCATGAAGAACATCTTTGGACTGAGTATAGACAATCATACTATCCATAAGCAAATCATCTTTCATTTTATTATGAAGGCTGGTTTTGATAATTTTCATAGTAGAAAAGACTCTCTTTGTTGTTGTAGTTGAAATAGGAAGAGCCAAACCAAATGAAGTAGTCTATCACCCATATGTTAGCGTCCTGATTTCCCCATCATAGCCAGCCCTTGACATGAATTAACAATTGTGGTCATATTTGCAACTTTGGATGATTTAGGAGATCTAAATTATAATGTTACAGTTGATACTTCGCATGGGTATGCTCTTACTCAGAAAAATCTTCTGGATAGTATTTCTCGACAAGACTGCAAATTCATCAATGTTGAGTGACTTATACACATCACTAAAATTCAACGCCGCACTCAAGATAAGCAGCTCTATTGTTCGTTCAGTAAATCTACTATTCAATTCTTCAACAGTAAATATTTCTGCTCAAAATGGTGAGCCATTGTCACAGTATGCTTTTCTTTGCTCTATACATGTCGTGATTAGAGAATGTTAACACACGGGCCAATCATATCATACATTAAAATATCATGTCACTCACAAAAGAACTTCATAGACTTTGATAAAGTTTCTCATCTATCATCTCTCAGCTTTTGAATTAACTGGTTTGTACTTAAGGCTAGATGTATGGCATTTAAAATATCCTATGATATCTATTGTAAAGCCTAGCTAAGTGATTCTTTAACACCATAATCTCCATGATCACATGTAAAATAAACACAAAATCATATGACATTAAGAGATTAAGGGCATTTTTTCCATCCCCTCATTAAGAAAATGAAGATCATCAAATAGTTATGTCACCAAGATCTAAATAAGTTGGACCATATAATATAATCAAGCTACCTATTGACTTAAAATGTCGTCTCTATGTAGTATCAATATGTTCACAGAGTGGTTAAGTTTCTAGCATTTGGTTAGCGTGATTAACTAAGCGGGACTTTAATGTATATCCTTGGGAGGCTACACAAAAAGATACATATTGGTTTAGAAATCTGATCTACACTTAATCTTTTGGGTTTTTATGGGTTAATATCCATCAAAAGGATGATGAACGGAATTAAAGGGGATGGAGAAGAACAACAACAAACATACACTAAACAAGAGTAAAACAAATACTAGCTAAATTGGATAGTTTAAGAGCTTCTTTGTGATAACGCTTGAGCACCACACAAAGTCACACTTGGGCTTTATTTGTAATCCTTCTAAGATACGGTTAGAAAGAGAGAGAAGACCAAATAGCTCACAACTTTGAACAACGAAGCGAAAGATACAGAATTTAGGGACTTAAAACGTAAGAGAATCCACTATTGCATTGAGTTAAACTTAACTAATTTTGTTTCATAATGATAAGTTATGTGTAATGTAAAATAGAGGTCTCCCTTGCATATGAAAACCTTTACCAATTTGATTCAAAGGGAAAAAAGCCAAACAAATGGCCAAAACATAGAAGGGGGAGACAATAGAGTAAGGCAAGTATGAAAGATGAACGGGACATCTAGCTGTCACTTTTAGATTATAACCCTAAACTTCAAACAGCTATATCTCACAATATACTTACCCAAAATGGCTCCAACATAGTTTACTAGAAAGATTAGGACATCCTTTTTCCATTGACTACTTTTGGGCCTTTAGAACCTTAGCCATTTCAATGCTGTGACTTGATAAAGTGAAGTGGCCTGGCTGGATTTGGAAGTGCACCTTTTGAATTTTTGCTACCTTTTGGCACCCTTGCCTTAGATTTGGCCTTGATTTCATTTTTAGCCTTCAAATTAAAGTTTAAAATCAATCCAAAAACCAAAATTTTAGGCTCTTAAATAAGAAATGGGTTGGAGAACTTTAACCCACAAAACCTTATTAAAAACTATCTCATTTGGGCCACTTGGACTATCTGATTTTGAGGGGCGATTTGACTGGGCAAATGATATCCAAATGACCTGAAACTTATTTCATTGGAAAGAAAACATCCTAAACTATAGGATAGGCATCTTAAGTTGAGCTTAGAGTAACCAGGCTTAGAAATCTGGGCCACTTGTTGGATAAACTGATGCACAAACAGTTTGGGCTTTTGTTGACATTCTCTCACCACTTGGAGGACCTCTTGGATCTCCTTAGACTTGGGCAAATCTTAGACTTGACCTTCATCATCCTTAAGGGATTTATGATAAATGCTTGGTTTCTTAATCTTGAAATATAACTCTATGTAATGCTTTTTGCTATGAAATTCAAATAAAGGAAGTGAAATTATGCTTGGATGGACATGGGGTTCATTTGAATCTACCTCCAAGGGAATTGACATTAAATGAGTGAATGAGGGGTGTTACATTTTGTGATATTAGAGTAATTGTTGTTGTATTATAATTTATGGTATGTACGAATTGCCTGAAATTGTGCGACTTATGTGTCATTCATGATTATTCCCATGATTTATGAACACTTGTTTACATGTTTAATGCCATTGTTAGGATAGTGTTCAGCTTTAACGACTATATCTTTATGCCCTTTTGGATGGCGGTGTGGAATGCTATCTTCTTCTAGAGAAGCGATTGAAGCTTTCACCATTGGGATCTAGAGTGCCTTTCACCTAACCATCAAGTTAGGTACTTTGTGGGAAAGATCTTTACTGTAGGCCCGTGGCTGAGATTGTTACTAGTCTCTACTGGTGGATGCCTCTCTATCAAT
Source organism: Pachycereus pringlei (assembly GCA_002740445.1). NCBI lineage: Eukaryota > Viridiplantae > Streptophyta > Magnoliopsida > Caryophyllales > Cactaceae > Pachycereus > Pachycereus pringlei. The sequence continues at coordinate 11,786 of NCQS01104440.1, forward strand.
GGACTAACTTTTCCTATAACGAGATGGTGAACTTTTTTAGCATTATTAAGAGGTGAAATCCTTATCAAGAGCCAAGCAACTACATACTAGCTTGTTTTAAATGGGCTAGTAGGGCCTGTTTAGGGGCAAGTGATTCTAAGGGGAAGATAAGGGACGATAGTATTTGAGAATCAACAAATGATACGCCTTTTTTTTTAGTCTCCCAAAGCCATGAGATGCAGGAGGATAACTTGTATATAGGTACGATGGGCATATGCTTATACACACATACCCTAGGGATTGGGAAGGCACTGTGGCTTGCATGCTTGAGATAATAGAATAGCAAGCTCACATGGAGCTTGCACCTATCATGCAGCTAATAGAGCAAATAGTCCCAAATAATAAGCCTGAGGGTTCTGACCAATCTACTATGGACGACTCCAATGATATGGAGGTGGAAAAGAAGACTCATATGAGTCTAGCTCCTTAGGTGAAGAGTACATATCACCTACCTTGATGGCGTGAAGCAGTAGGAGTACTTGATCCTACCTAAGCTGCAGTAGACTACGTTAGTATGGTGTTATAGACTTAGCTAACTCGTTTGTAATCCAACTTTGATTAGAATCAATAATGTAGGTGATATTCATTATATGACCATAAGTCACAAATTAAATAACTAACTATTCGAATGCAACTAAGCCACCTACTGGTACGTTAAGTAGCTGAACTACTTGTGTTTCCTTATCGATGTATGGTGTATAAATGCTACTAGTGTCTTATGATTAATTAGTATGTTTGTATAACTGTATGAATTGATATATGTGTTGGAATGATGTTTATGAATGAACTACTAAGAATGTAACCTCAAACTCAAATGGGGCCGAGTAGTGTAATATGCGTGTATTTGCATCTGTGTGAGCAGATGCCACCAAGAAGAACATTGCCACCATATCCTCCTGAGTTGATAACCGTGGACATGGTTTGTAAGTTCTTTAGGCTAAAACCCTTAAAATTTGAACGAGGACCTATGAGAAGTGCTTAATGTGTAGATCATTTTAAGGCTACTTTGCTTCATTTTTAGGAGAATTATGTGCTTAATGTTAATATTTACACTCCTACTCTCGATTTATGCTTGGGTATAGTTATTTGATGTGTTTTGCAGGATTTTAAGCCTTTTTACCCAGCATTTGACTATAAATAAATGTATTTGGACCTCTCCCACAGACACCCATGAGTTGCTATGCCCATGGAGCAAGAAAAGAGCAGAAAGTCAGTTCCAGCACAGACCACGGTCGGATCGTGGTACCTGCCATAGACCATGGTGAGCCTGTAGCTGCTGGCACTCCGTCTTCCTTCGGCTGTGTAGCGAAGATCAAGCAAGCTCCTCCATAAATAGCTTAGTCCTACAGCAATGAAAAGCAATCCTAGAGCAATACAAAAGCATTAGATTAGAGTTTTAGCCTAGTTTCTTTCTTTCTCAAATTTTGTTTTCTAGTTTGATTTTTAGTTTTGGTGAGAAATCCTGAGTGTATGTGTTTAGTTTTTGATGCAGTTTAAACCCTTCGGTTGAAGGCCATCTCAGTTAAAGTCTTTCTCTCAGATTTTGCCAGATTATTGGTTAGTTTTGTTTATTTCTTAATCATATCTGAGTAGTTTTCTTTTTGTCTAGGGATTTAGTAATTTATGTATGTGTTATTGGATCATGTTTTAATTTAAAGAATTGTGCTTATTTTTATGATTGGTCTGATTTTGTTTGTGAAGTGTTTGATATGTTGTAAGTAGATTTTTGGCCAAAATTTGCTTGCTTACTTGAAACAAACGAATGAAAAACTGAAAGGTGACATTTGGTTGTTAGACTGCTTAATTAAACCTAGCGTTGGGTCATCTCGAAAGGAAGATTTGTATATTAGGAGGACTAGCGAGTAATCGAA
>NCQS01104440.1:14000-28034 GCA_002740445.1 Pachycereus pringlei
GTTATTCGTTTTGATCCAATACTCTTTCATAACTATCAATTCCTAGACATATTTTCTCTTTGAAAATTAGAAGTTGTTAAATTGACCCCTTTGAATTAGAATTTTACTTAGCACATTCTGACAGACAAGACTTGGTAAGTTACATTAGTCCCTGAGAAACGATATCTTTATCTATACTACGACTACCGGTGCGCTTGCAGTGTTAGTCCATCAACTTGACCCATTACTTTAGGAGGAGTGGCTAAGGAAAACGTAGAAATTATTCTCTTTGAAAGAGTGAGCTCAGGGATATAAGGTCAACTAGCCACCTACCAATTTGAGAAGGAAGTAGAGTATTGGTGGGAAATTGTTAAGCACCATAAGGGAGCACAAGCCTTAGCATGGGCTGAGTTTAAAAACCTAACAGATGCTAAGCACTATCCTAAGGATGTTAAGTAGTCTAAGGAGCAGGAATTTCTTAAGTTTAACAAGGGGAAGACAATGAGCAGGATGGAGTATGCAACTAAGTTCAAAAAGCTTAATTGCTTTATCTCTGGAATATGTGGATATTGATAAGATAAGAATGGAGTGATTTGAGTATGGGTTGAAAAGACAGCTTAAGGAACATACACCAACTTCCAAGAGATGTACCAAAAAGCTGTCAAGATAGCAAGGGTAGTGGATAAGAATAAAGCTGCAGAGAAGCAAAAGGTATAAGCTAAGAGAAAATTTGCTTCAAGAAGCTCTAACTTCCAATCTGGGAGGAACCCCAAAAGGTTCAACCATGGGAGGAACCAAAGTAAAGGAAAGCAACCAGAAAGGGGTGAAGAGAGGAAGCTCTATGACAAGTGCTTCCATTATCTCTCTGGATCTTGTAAAGATGCTTGAGGACAATGCCATGGTTGTGCTTAATTTAGGCATCCAGTGGCTAATTGCCCTAAAGCCTCATGGAACAACCAAGGCGACACTTGAGGGCAAACCTACATACCTTAACCATACTGCCACAAGGCTTCCCTCTAATTTATAACAAGAAAGAAGGCAAGAAACCACAAGTTGTTGGCCAAGTTTTCTACCTCGGTGAAGACAAGGAAGAGGACCCTAATGTAGGGGTGTTAGGTACTTTACTTCTTAATAAACCTATGCTCATATTCTATTTGATTTAGGTGCATGTCATCTTTTTATAACCCCCAAATTTGCTAAGAAACTTTCTAGAAATCCATCAGAAATGGATCATGAATTGTGTGAAGCAATCTTAGTGGGTTCTGTTCTACAAACTGATGTTAAATTTAAGAAGTTATCCTTTACATTTTGGTGGAAAGAACCTTTCTGTTGACTTGGTAAAAAATAGATGTGTAAGGTTTTGATGTTATTTTTAGGATGGATTAGTTAGCTAAATATCAGGTGACCATTTATTGCTTATGTAAACTAGTCTCTCTCACTAATCCTGAGGGAGAAAATCTTGAATATAAGGAGATCATGCCTCATAAAACAATCTCAATCATCTCTGCTATGCGAGCCTTTAGGATGATGAGAAAATGTTGCCAAGAGTACTTATGTACAGTAAAGGTGCCTGCCCCAGATGGGCTCAACTTGAGTTAAATCCCTATAGCTAATGAGTTTCCCTAAGTATTCAGTGTTGTTCCTAGATTATTGCTAGATTAGGAAATCAAGTTCACTATAGACTTAGTGTTGGGTATAACTACTATATCCAAGGCTCCTTATCGAATAAAACCAGCAAGGTTAGCTAAATTAAAGGCTTAGTTATAAGAACTATGAGGCACAGGACTACGCTAGCCTAGTTTATCTCCTTTGGGTGCCCCAGTGCTCTTTTTAAGAAGAAGGATGGAAGTTTGAGGCTATGTATTGATATAAGAGAGCCAAACAAGTTGACTATTAAGAATAAGTGTCCATATCCCAAAATAGATTACTTACTCGGCTACTAGGCAGGCTCAGCAGTGCACTCTAAAGTTAACTTAAGGTCAGGCTATCATCAGTTGAAAATTAAAAAGAAGAATGTCCCTAAAACAACATTTAGGATCCGATATGAACATTATGGGTTTCTAGTGCAACCCTTCAGGCTAAGAATGCTATAGTTTTCTTCATAGAACTAATGAACAAAGTGTTCAAAGCCTATCTAGATAAGTTTGTGGTGGTATTCATTAATGGCATTTTGATTTATTCTAGATACAAGGAGCAGCATGCTAAGCATCTGAGAAAAGTATTGAGGACTTTAAAGGAGCACAAGTTCTTTGCTAAACTCAAGAAATGTGAATACTACTTTTAATAGGTTCATTTGATAGGTCATGCAATGACTTAGACTAGCATGTTAATTGACCTTGCTAAGGTGGAAGTGGTAGTGAACTAGCCTAGACCCACCACTGTGATAGAAGTTAGGAGTTTCTTGGGTATGACAGGGTATGACAGGCTATTACAGGAGGTGGAAGGCTTCTCTAAACTAGCTTTGCCTACTTCTAGGTTGATTCACAAGAGCACTAAGTTTGAATACTTTGAAGGATATGAGAGAAGCATCCAAGTATTGAAGAAGAAGCTAGTATCAGCACCAATCTTAGCAATCCCTAGGGGACTAAAGGATTTACAATCTATAATGACGCCTCTAAAAAGGGATTAGGATGTGTTCTGATGCAAAAAGGAAGAGTGATTGCATATGTTTCCTGGTAACTAAAGCCATAAGAAGAGAATTACCCCACGTATGACGTGGAACTAGCTGTTGTGGTGTTTGCTTTGAAAATTTGGAGGCACTATCTATGTGGGGCAAGGTGCGAGATTTTCCCTAACCACAAGAGCCTTAAGTAAATTTTACCTAAAAAGAGCATATCATGCGGCAAGAAAAGAGGCCAGAACTCTTGAAGCAAATGTGCTAGTAGATGCTTTAAATAGAAAATCAATAGGGTACATTGCTTGTTTACTTACGTAAGAGAAGAGGCTTTTAAAGTAGCTTAAAGAACTTCATATTGAAATTATTTTACCTAAAGATAAAGGATACTTAGCAACACTTCAAGTCATCTTGCCTCTAGTGGATGGAATCAAGAAGTAACAGGATAAAGTCCATGAGTTGATGAAAATTGAGAAGAGAGTTGAAGAGGGTAAGACCAAAGATTTTCACCTCAAAGAGGTAGTCCTTTGGTATAAAGGATGATATGGGTACCAAGTGTTGCAGAACTTAAGAGAGAAGTGATGAAGAAGGCGCACAACTTCTTCATTGCTACTTATCGCGAGCGTACTAAAATGTACCATGATCTAAAAACCCACTTTTGGTGGATTGGGATGAAAAGAGATGTGTTAGACTTTATGGCTAGGTGCTTAACTTGCTAGAGAGTCAAGACTAGGTACCAAAAACTAGGCAGTTTACTTTAGTCCCTACTAATCCCTATATGGAAAAAGGATCATGTCACCATGGATTTCATCACTGGTTTACTTAAGATCACCAAACACCACAATGGCATTTGGCTAGTGGTTGACAAACTAAACAAAATTGCTCACTTCATTGCCATCAAGATCACTTTTACTTTCAAGCAACTTGTTGATTTATACATCCAAGAGATAGTTAGAATACATGGTGTACCCCTTAGAATCGTGTTAGATCACAATACAAAGTTCACCTCTAAATTTCAGAGTGGATTCTAAGAATCCATGGGTATAGAATTTTATTTAACTACAACTTTCCATCCTCAGTCAAATGGGCAGTCAGAAAGAATAATCTAGATGATAAAGGACATATTAAGCGCTTGTGCCTTAGACCATGCAAGTAGCTGGGATCATAACTTACCTCTTATAGAGTTTGCTTACAATAATAGCTATCATAGTAGCATTGGTACAAGGCCATTTGAGGCATTAGATGGACGACATTGTAGGACACCTATATGTTGGTATAAAGTATAGGAAAGAGAACCATCTAAAGTAAAGTTAATTAATCAAACTCATGAAGTGGTTAAAACCATTCGAAAAAGAATTCAGGCAACTCAAAGTAGACGAAACGGTCATGAAGACACTAAAAGAAGGTTGTTAAAGTTTAAAGTAGGAGACCATGTATTCGTAAAAGTTTCACCCCTTAAAGGAAGTCTATGATATGGACAAAAAGGTAAACTTCGCCCTAGATTTGTCGAACCATTTGAGATCTTACAAAGAGTGAGATTGGTGGCTCACCGACTGGCCCTACCACCCTCCCTTCAAGGCATGCATGAGGTATTCTATGTTTTCAACCTCCACAAGTATGTGCATGACCCAAAGCACATAATCTGCCATGAACCCCTTTAAATTAAGAAAAATCTTACCTTTATGGAGGAACCGATATGTAGCCTAGAAACGATAGAAGAGAAGCTAAGAAACAAAACATTTCTATATGCTAAGATTACATGGAAGTATCATAAAGTGGTTGAAGCAACTCGGTAACCTGAATGGGAGATGCAGCAGCAGTATCCCATTCTCTTTGCTATAGGTATTTAAAATCTCGAGGATGAAATTTCCCTAAGTAGGGGAGAGTGTAAGGACCGTGATATTTGCTATAGTTAATTACATGGGCATATAAATTTAATTGATTTATTTGATAAATTTTATGATTTTGTGATGCATTATTTTGGGCATAATAATTACTCGTAATTATGTGTGATTCAGATGGATGCTTTAATCTTGAAATTTAGGATATATAACATTTCCTCATATGGGTCATATTGCTAGTCTATTATTAGTTAAACTAGATCAAACCCCCAAATCCCTTTTCTATCTAGCATATCAATTAGTGGCTTCAAAAAAAAGGGAAGAAGATGAATGGCTGGGATTAGTGCACACAAGAAAGAGAGGAAAGGGAAAAAAAAACAAAAGGGGGAGGGGGTGATGTTTAGCGAAAAAACAAAAAAGGGCGGTTGTGTTTGTTACTCACAACACACACACACACATGCATATAGAGCAGAGAGAGAGGGAGGAGACCAAAAACAAAAAAAGAAGAAGAAGGGAGGATGAAGAGGAGGAAGAAGAAGGAAGGGCTAGAGAGTAAAGAACGAGACCCAACTCACCTCTTGTGCTTGCATTTTGCATCATCTTTGTTCAACATTCAAGTGGGTAACTTTTTCCATAAATTATGCTAATTTCAGATTGAATTGGTTTTTCGGTTTATAGTAGAATGTATGAGAATTTGACTAATCTTTAGGGTCTATATGCTTGAATCTAGCAATTATTAGTAGATTGTAGACTTGCAGTTGCAAATTAGATTGTGGAATTTGGGGATTTGGAAGTTATGGTAGTGTTTTGAAAAGGAAATTATGATAATGTTTGCATATTTATGACTTTTTTTAGTAGATCCATGACTTTCACATACCTATTTGTTGCATTTATGCAAATTGACTTTCTCGATTGTCAAACTTGGACCACATTACTATTGTTTACTCTATAATTAAAGCAACTCTTTCTTTTTTTATTTTGAATTCCTTGACCTAAAATCCATGTTAAAACTTCACTAAAAGTCTATTAATATAATAAGAATATTATAACTCAAACGACTCCATAATAGGCAAGGTTTACTCATACTTTGCAAACTTGTATACACTCACTTATTTTCCTTTTTCCATCTCCACCATTTTTTTCCTTTTTTTCCCCCTTAAAATAGCCCCTACCCCCTCATCCTCAGGTTTCCACATTTATTATGCCATACACAACAAAAAGGAAATTATGATAATGTTTGCATATTTATGAAATTTTTGGTAGATATGTGACTGTCACATGCATCGCAATTGTGCAAATAAAGTTTGGCATCACAAACTTTGGTTATGTATGGCATAATAAATGTGGAAACTTGAGGACAAAGGGGGTGGGGGCTACTTTAAGGGGAAAAAAGGAAAAAATTGGTGGAGATGGAAAAAGGAAAATAAGTGAGTGTATACCAGTTTGCAAAGTATGAGTAAACCATGCCCATTATAGAGTCATTTGGGTTATAATATTGTTATGACATTAATGGACTTTTAGTGAAGTTTTGACATGGATTTTATGTCAAGGAACTCGAAAAAAAAGAAAGAAAGAATTGCTTTAATTGTAGAGTAAACAATGGACATGTGGTAAGAGGCAAATCCCTAGTCCAAGTTTTGAGAATCGAGAAAGTGAATTATGTTCGAAAATCATTAGAAGCTCTTTCATTTATGTTAAGCAGTAGGTAGTTTTACAGAATATTTACATGACCCTTTCATGACATCGATATTGTACTTGAGAAAACTATTAGAAGCTCCTTCATTTATGCTAGGCGGTTAGTAGCCTTGCAAAATTATTAGAAGCCCCTTTATTTATGATAAGCGATTGCTTTAATTGTATACGCATGTTGGTTATCGACTACAAAGTCCACTAAGACCCTCATGTAACATCCTCTTCCACTAAGGCTAGCTCAATGGTTATATGAACATATCTCTGGTAGGATAATACTTTACGGCCACTCTTTTTGTGTGTTACCATGTCATTCTAAAAATTGAACTTAATGTTCAATCTGTTTAATAATAGAACAGTACTCAAGGTACTTAGTATATGTGATCATAACTTGCCACAGTAACTATTACTGGATAGTACTATTCTTCAGTCCACCAAATAAATAGTTCAAGTGCCTCTTTAACCAAATAGAGTCTTGCACTTCCAAGGAAAAAGAGCCATAAACTCATCATCCTTTGTAGACAAGGCAATATATGTGTGCTTCTTAGTACTCAAGAATCATCGTTGAGCAAGGAGACATATCTAAAGTTTGATTTCTATCCAAACCTCCTATAATCAACATTAGCGCAACCCTTTTGGTGCAGCTTCCCTATGTACTAAAGCAAGAGACTTGGATCGAGTGAGTCTGCAAGAGTGAGAGATGTAATAAAGTGGGTGAGGAGAATAGAGAGAGATTGAGGACGAGAAGCAGTGACTGTGGGTGTGAGGAAATGACACAATGCAAGATAACTAAACTTAGAAGATTTTAATCACTTAAACTTACGGTTTGGTTAATTTTCATATTTAAAAAAATAAAAATATATTAGTGAGTCTTAAATGAGTCTTAAGTCAGGTCTAGGTTTCTATTTTCAGATCCAGACACAGACCCAAACCTAGATTCAACCTAGTGCCACTTTGACCTAGACCACTTAAGACCTACCAGCTCCTATTTGACTAAACTCAAACCCTTTAATTTGGGTCAGGTCGAAAAGGTCTGGGTTAGGTCTCGGACCTACTGCCATCCCACTAGCACTCCTTATGGATTGATTAATCCATTATTTATCCAATTTAGATTTTGGTTTCCGAATTCCTTATGTTGGATTGAGTCCATTTTCTAATTTGTCTAACCCACGTATTTTTGTTAATTTGGTAATTAGAAAAGAAGGGGAAAAAATTCTTAGCCATTTGTTTTTTGTCAAGTAACATTGGTTTGGGTGAATGAAATCCAAAAATGTTGACAATGATTATTGTTCGATGATGTGAAAATTCATGAGAGGTGGCAACTAATATAGGTGTAACAAGCTTTGTAAGTTGATCTGGGTATTGCTAGCAACACAAGTTGGTAATTGATAGGATTGATACAACAAGTTGACTTATTGTTTAGATGGTGATAGGATTAATTCGTGGTCATACTTAGATGTATTAAAGTCTACAGGTAAGTTTTGTATTCTTAAATTCTTACGGAGCCTCAAACTAGGGCATACAATTCGAAACTATTATTTTTAGCCTAGTAGTTTCTGTCTGATTATCCTATGCTTTTTTCCTCAATATTGGAGGATTTTTCACATTAAACTTACTTATTTTTTCTTATAATTAGTTCTGCATACTATTGGATTGTACCTATTATTTAGTTATTAGATTGCAACTAATTATTCCTGTAGATGGCCTTTGGAACCAATAAGTGGTATTGGAGCTCATGGTAGCATGGGTAGTTGTAAAAATTAGGCAGAGTTCTATTAATACCAAGTTAGTAATATTTCAATTCGGAATCCAGTGATGGAGGATTTATTTGATTGTAAGTGCTTGTATAAGCCCATTGAATTGAAAGCTATGAAATCTACAAAAATGGACGTTGAAGAGTGGAAAACCTTAAATAAGAATACTGCTTTTACAGTTAGGTTATGGATAGACCGTGGAAGTTAGTGCTTTCACCATGTAGTGAGTGAGAATGATGCTTATGCATTGTGATTGTTGGGAAATCCTAATTGTTACTATTATTAGCTTAGCTCCAAGAGGTAAATTGTCAGCAATTATAGTCAAAGATTACTTGTTTAATGAAAAATCTCGTAGAAAGAAGATTGGTGTGATGTCATCCAGGCACTTACAATTGAAGTTAGAGGTCAAAGTAAGAATACATGATTCAAGGGAAAAGGGAAAAGGTTCCCAAAGTAAAGGGAGGCCTATATGTTAAAAGTGCAGGAAACCAAGGCACATTAAGAAGTACTACAATTAACTGAAATAGGAACAAACGGATGACAAGGTTTTTTTAAAAAAAAAAAGCCAATGACAAAAATACTACAATAACCATCTCACATAAGTAAGTGCTAATACGATGACATTGTCACACTAGTTTGTGCAAATGGGAAGTGCAATCATATTATTGATCATGATGTCAATGCTAGCTTTATACTTCTTTTGAAAAATGTGAGACATATTTAAGACTTGCACCTGAATTTGATTTCTATGAGTGCTCTATACAAGGAAGGCTACACTCATCAAGTACGTGATTATACTTGGAAGCTCACTAGGGTTCTTTAGTAGTTACAAGAGGGAAGATTTCTTGTACCATCCAAGACACATGTGAAGGTGTGTAGTGGACAAATATGTAGTTAAGGATCAAGCTTGCTTCACTAAATCTCCACCACCAGAAGCTATCTCACATGAGTGAGAAAGTGTCGCAAATTTTAGCTAAAGAGTCCCTTATTCCTATATCCAAGGGTAAAACTCTCGAGCCATGTGATTGTTGTTTATTTGGTAAGCATCATAGTGTTTCTTTTCACAGGCACCTTAAGCAAAAATAAAACAAGTTAGACTCGATACATTCTAATGTATCTAGTCCCATTGAGGTGGGGTCCTTGCATGGTGATTGGCATTTGTCACTTTTAGAGATGGCGCTTCACATAAGGCTTAGGTGTATATGTTGAAAGCTCTTTGGACGACCATTGAAGGCTCTTTGGACTAAATAATGGTAGAGGATACAACTCTGACAAACTTGAGGAGTATATGAGAAGTGTTTCATTTGCCATTAGAAGACGAAACTTAGTTCGCTCCAACACAATGAAGTTGTCGAAAGAATAAATAGAACCATTGTGAAGAAGGTGAGGTTGATACTCAAAATCACCAAAATGCCAAAGATTAAGTAGGTGGAAGGGCGACCATCATCAGCCACAGGAATAGTTTTGCATTTAGCCTAACATTCATTTTATATTATTATTGTAATTTGTTTAAGTTCAAAATAATTATGTTTTAGAATTTTAAATATGAATTTTCTAGACTAGTCAAGGTTTATTCATAATTCGTTATTTTAGTTGGTTGTTCATCAATTTTTTATGCCTTCTTATTGTAGTTTAATTTACATTTTATATCCTCGTAGTCGTATATTGGGTAAGTGACACATCCATGATCTAATTAAGAGATTTAATAGTTTGATTTGCCTGTTCATGAGGTGATCCTTATCTCTAATAGGATTAACACATATTTATCAGCTAGCAGTAATTGTGCCATGCACTTATGATAAAAGATTTGAAAATATTCAAGAAGTTTCAACTCTGTTGCAAGGGACAAATGGTTATTCCTCATGAATTGTTTAGAAGCATAAAGTTTTGTTGCTTATTCTTACCCATTATTTATTATACATCTGATTATTTTAATGGTAATTTTAGTTGTAGGTAATGTTGCAGTACTTTTAGTTTTTATCACTATGAAGGTTTTACATATATTTTAGTGTTTTTCTTTGGTTCTTTTGACATGCATATTAACACAATGTGCATCTGTACTTAACATGTTATTTTTCGACATGACCTATTAAATGAAAATGTAGGTTTGTTCATCTTAAATTAGAATAATGAAAAGCATTGCTTTCACTATCAGTTTTAAATTGAAATATGAATAGAATCATATAGCTCATTGGATATTCTTATGTGTCCAAATAACGAAAAATTGTAAAGCTAGGTACAATCAAGGATACATAGATGAAGGATTCATCTTCCAATTAAAATCATACTAAAAGTGTACAATGAGATGCAAATAAATCACTATGCAATTACAGAATATTTACATTTAAAATTTCATTTGAGATATTTATGCTAAGCTAATGAAGAAATTTATTCACTAAATTAATTTTTTATTAGTAAAAGAACCACCAACAATTGACAAGGCTAGATAAGGGTTCATTTTTGGCAATTTAAAAGGGCAATTCGCATTTACAATTTCTGCAAATGTGGAGCATGTTCATCTCATTCACAAAGAACATATACCATTATAAAATCAAGATTCATAAAAGCTAACATTCAATGCGATGATAAAATCATTATATGAGCAAGAGAATAAATCCCCATGATAAATACAAATGTTGATCTGTAACACCTGCAAAAATATCTAACAATAATATTACCAAATTTCATCCATATATTTTGCTATGTGATTAAGTCACTTTGTTATTACCCTCAAAAAAAATGATAATAATTTGTTCAAAAGATTATTTTTCCATAATAATAATCATTCTATAATAGAGATAGAAATACCAATAACATTAACAATCTCTTTAGAATCATGATCCGAATGTGATCCTACTATTAGGCAATGATATCAGCGGTTGGATCATGGTCCTAGGGGTATATAGCATGGTGCTTCCAGTATATCGCATCAAAGAAAAGGGGCACTTCTACCTAGAATCCAAGAAGGGGAAAAAAAAAGTACCACGTCATCAAAATAAGGCGCCCAAACAAAATACAAAAAGAAAACATACACAAGGCAAGAAAAGAAAAGCGGTACAAACAAAAAAGGCCCAAATCCCAAGGGTATTCTTGAATCTCCACGAAACCCTAAAAAGCAATGTAGGAAAAGCCGAGAAGAAAATCGAGCACATCATGACCAATGCCAACGGAATAGAGAAAAGCACAAACAATGATGCAGAACAAGATGCACTTCAATCGATGATCAAAATCAACAATGTCGCATTCAAACCCAGAATTCATCAATGATACAACTAGGAAACAATCAACGACTACTAGAACCAAGCATGAGCTCAACTAATGAACAAAGTCCACAAACCATGGAGATTAACACAAGAGGTTTGTAATTAAAAAAAAATCCATCATTTTAGAGCACGAAATTCAAATATCAAAGTGTGTAAACGAATTACACATAAGAATTTTTTATATATGAATGCTAAAATTATCTATGATGTATCTCAAGAACCTTATAATAAAATGATGACAGACTTCATTGTGAAACGTCTAATATTCTTCCCTACAATATGCTTCAAATTCTTCCCTTGCAATATGATCAAACACTTGTATATTAAATGTCCAAATACATAGTAAGATTCTCACAACTTATTATAATGTTAAAAAAATCAATTGAAAAGAAGGTTAGAAAATTACTAGGAAGATGTTTAGAAACTTATTAAAATGTTCAAAAACTTACATATGAGATGCTCAAAAGCCAATTTGAGAAAATGCTCAAAAACTTATATACATAATGCTCAAAAATTATACATGCACTATAAAACACACAAACTTGTTTTGGGTTTAGTTTTGTCATTGCCATATGCCTACATGGTAGTAAATCATGCATGACTATATACTACTCATTCTTTTCCGCAATTAAATCAGTGATACAATTAGCAGCAAGTCAAAGTCATACTCAAGCAAAACTATTGAATCTCCTTCCTAGCAATTTCTGGGAATCTATCTACCAATTAAAATCAAAGCAAGCTCAACTACAATATGAGCAAATGAAAGACACTCATGCATTAACACAAATCAATTTACACTAGTTCAAAACACAAACACCAATTTAACAAGAATCAAAAGACGGCAACTGCAAAAACAAAAAAGAGATATCTTGCCTTGTTGCTAGAATCACAAAACTAAACCATATTTTATAACTTTACCATAACCTAATCTAAACTTAAAATCCATCTGATTGGCTTCGGCTGTACTTAGTGTGCACCTTTAATAATATAACCCAACAACAATAATAGATAATATGATTCCCAATAAATAATTAGGATTTTCATTCAAGCAAAAATAAAAAAGTCTCAAAAAATCACATTACAAAATGTCCGGAAACATGCTAAGCACTTGTGATTAACAAAAATAAGACAAACAGAAAGCACTAAAAACAATTAGCAAGCTTCAGAGGTGCAACTCAAAAATAAGGACAAAAATTCAAAAATAGAAATGAACAAATAAATGGCAATTCAAACATATTTAAAAGCAAAGCGTATACACAAATACTAAAAGCTACCAAAAAATACAAAAGATGTACCAAACACTGTATGCTTCCATTCAATTAAATAAAATATAGTTTCCCATGAATTATATCAATACTTTAAAAAAAAAAAAGAAAATAAGACACACAAAATGCACAAAAAGTAACATAAGGAAATGTTCAAAAACTATGTACATAAAACAAATAAATACAAAATGACAAAAAATAGTCAAATCCATACAAAATTATTATAACAAACCAATTGTGGAAAAATATTGAGACATTTAGGCTCCTACAACCCGAGGTAAGACTTAATAAATAAGTAGGAAAAAAGAAATACAAAAAGAGCATAACAACAGAAGAATTCAACAACAATTGAAGATCACAAAAAGATGTCTTAAAAGGATATGATTACATTAATTTAAATATAATATAATTCCCACTGAAATACATAAATCAACTTAAGCAAAACTATCTAGAAGTGTTCAAAAAGAAAATAGTATGACGTTCAAAAATTGAGTAAATGGAATGTTCGAAAACTTTATATGAATGATCCACAAAGAATATAATAGAGTGTTCAAAAACTGGACAACACAATGGTCGAAAACTATATAGGTATTCTTGGCCTTTAACTAAGAGAAATGTACCCTGCTAACAAATATGATAGATGAATAATTGTCCCATGTGCCTAGTTGTTATGAAATATTGTAATGTCTGATAAGTGCTTAATGTATACATCGTTTTAAGGCTATTTTGTGTCAAGTTTTGGGAGAATTATGTGCTTATTGTTATTATTCACACTCGTATTCTCGATTTATGCTTGGGTATAGTTGTCTGATATGATTTGTAGGATTTTAAGTCTTTTTATCTAGCATTTGACCATAGATAGATGTATTTTGACCTCCCCCATGGACACCAATGAGCTGCTACGTCCGTGGACCAAGAAAAGAGCAGAAATTCGATTCCAGCCCAGACCATAGTCGAACCGGGGTGCACCCAATCGACTGTGGTGAGCCTGTAACTGCTGCCTCTTCGTCTTCCTTCGGCTATGTGGCTGAGATCAAGCGAGCTCTCCTATAAATAGCCTCATTCTGCAACAGTAGAAAGCAAAACCCCCTTGAGCAGTCCTTGCACACAAAAGCATCAGATTAGAGTTTAGTTTAGTTTTCTTTTCTTCTCAAATTTTGTTGTTTTCTAGTTTAATTTTTAGTTTTGGTGAGAAATCTTGAGTGTATGTGTTTGGTTTTTGAGACGGTTTGAAGCCTTTAGTTGAAGGCCATCTCAGTCAAGCTTTTCTCTCAGATTTCACTAAATTGCTGGTTAGTTTTGTTCATTTTGTAATCAGTCTAAGTAGTTTTCTTTTGTTTAGGGATTTAGTAGTTTATGTAAGCGGTGTTGGATCATGTTTTAATTTATAGAATTGTGCTTATTTTTATGATTGGTTTGATTTCGTTTATCAAGTGTTTGATATGTTGTGAGTGGATTTTTGGCCAAATTTTGCTTGCTTACTTGAAACAAACAAATGAAAAATTGAAAGGTGATATTTGAATGTTGGACTGCTTGACTAGACCTATCGTTGAGTCGTCTCAAAAGAGAGATTTTTATGGTAGGATGACTAGTGAGTAATCGAATATATTTAACTTGAATTAAGGCAAA
>NCQS01104444.1:0-19585 GCA_002740445.1 Pachycereus pringlei
GTAGTTTTCTCAACTTGGGTTAGGGATTAGGAGCTAGTATGACATAATAAACTTTGTGTGAACTTGTCTTGCCTTAATTTCCATGTTATTTAGGGGTCTCATCTTTCACCCACCAAGTGTTCGATGAAATGCCCGAAAGGACATTTTATCCAATACTTTGGGTGAATAATTGCACCGAGAAGTGGGTGTTTACCATTTGTGGATAGAAGAAGATAGAACAAGTCTTAGGTATGAAAATAACCCAAGGCCTTATTAGGTGCAAGTTGGTCATATTCAACCTTAACCTTCAAGCCCCCATGAAAATAGGTGGACTTAGTGATTGAGGTTGCCCTTACTCTTCAAAAGGAGGTTTAGGGGGTCTTGAACAAGCCAATCACCCCCTTTATGAATAATTGTCGATTAAGTCAATTTTAGGAATTCATGCCTAGTATGAATAAATAGCCACTAGTGACTAATCCCTCCACCCAAGTTCTTCTTCAAATTGAATTTTAGACTACTATTTTGCCTAGCCTTTGTGTCTTTCACTCTCAAACGTACTCTTCACCTCTCTAGATTCAACCTAATCACTAAGTTAGGTACTCTAAAGTGTTGTTCTCAGTGGACGACACCCCAAATACGCGGCGATAAACCGTTCACTTGCGGTATAAATTTAAAACTTATTTCTAAGCGAACAAGTTTTTGGCGCAGTTCTCGGAGAACAAAATTCCTTAGGTATCATAACTTGAAGTGTGGTAGGAGGCTAGTGTTCCTTTATTGTTATTCTTTCTTGAGTTGGCTTACCTCCTTGGGTAGTACGTGTTGTTGCATGCACAGGAGAAACCAAGGTTCGGGTGATTTGATTCTACTTGATCCTGAGATTGAAGTCACTCGTCGACGACGTGCAAGAAGTCAAACTAGGGAAGAAAGGCAAACTTAAGGAGCCAACATTGATCCCGTCACAACACTATTAAGGGATTTTGCGATGCCAGATCCAAATGCCAGTCTATCTACCATCATGAGACCTCTCATCGAGGCCAACAATTTCTAGTTCAACCCAGCGTTTATTACCCTATTTGAACAAGACCAATTTGGAGGGTAACCAACGGAGAATCCCAACAACCACATTGCTTCATTCTTAGAGAAGTGTGACACTATTAAGATGAATGGGGTCTCCAACGATGCCATCCAGTTGAAGCTATTCCCTTTCTCCTTAAAGGACAAGGCCAAGTCTTGGCTTTTGAACTTGAATGCCAATTTGTTCACTACTTGGGATGGTCTCTCCCGAGCATTCTTGTGCAAGTATTTCCCTCTTGGGAAGATTGCCAAACTCTGGAATGATATCACCTCCTTCTCTCAAATGGAGGGTGAGTCTCTCTATGAAGCATAGGAACGTTTCAAAGAGATCCAATGGGAGTGCCCTCATCATGGCATCTTACATTGGTTATTGGTAAAAACATTCAATAGCAGTCTTCAACAACCGATGAAGATTTCAATTGATGTAGCTGCAGGAGGTGCTCTTATGGCTAAACCCATCAATGAAGCCAAGCAACTACTTGAAGACATGGCATCCAATAACCACCATTAGGTAAGTGAAAGGGGACTCCCCAAACGAGGAGAAGGGTATGAGATTGATGCCTTTACTATGCTTGTAAGTAAGGCTGACAAACTTTTTCAAAAGTTAGATCAACTTCAACCTACTCTTTCTCATGGTAACACCCCTAATGGGTCAATTAGACAAACTTGCGTTTGTGCGGTGTGTGGAATTCAAGGGCATAGTGGGAATGAAGGTCATCTTAGCCACTGCTTTCAAGATCTCACTGTTAAACAAGCCAATGCCCTCCACAACTTCAACAATAGACCACAAAATAACCCCTACTCCAATACCTTTAATCCGAGTTGGAGACAATACCCCAACTTCTCCTACAAAAATCCAAATCCCCCTCCATATCACCCCTTATAAAATCATCCTTACCCTCCCGATTTTTAATATCGTGCCCCTCAATTTCAACCTCCACAACCTCCATCTAAAAAGTCCAATTTGCAGAGCATGATGGAGAGGTTCATTCAAACTCAAAGTAAGACAAATGAGGCTCTTGGTGAGTCCGTAAGCCAACTCAATGCCAAGTTTGAGTGCTAGTACACATACCAAAAGGTGATGGAGACTCAATTGGCTCAAATTTCCCAACAAGTAAGCCACTTATCCCGATCTCTTGAGCACCTTCTGGGCCAATTCGAGTCCAATCTCAGGGGACACATAAATGCCATCACCATAAGGAGTGAGAAGCAACATGAAGAACCATAAGGAACTCAAAGGGAGGCGGATGAAGGGTTGGTCAAAGATAAGGGTAAGGAAATATTGGAAGAAAAGGATGATTTGGTCCCAAAAAGGGGCGACCAAGACAAGCATGAGGAGGCCACAAAGCCTAGGGTGGTTGAGGTATATTAACCACCGGTTCCTTTCCCTCAAAGACTTGTCAAGGCTAAACTTGAGGCCAAGTTTGGGAAATTTCTAGAGGTGCTCAAGAAATTATAAATCAATATCCCATTCTTGGATGCCATATCCGAGATGCACTCTTATACTAAGTTCCTAAAAGAGATGCTCTCCAACAAAAAGAAATTTCAAGAAAATGCCATGGTTTCCCTCACAGAGGAGTGTAGTGCAATCCTCCAAAATAAGCTCCCCCCTAAGCTCAAAGACCCAGGGAGTTTCTCCATTCCTTGTGTCGTAGGGGATATCACCATAAGTCAGGCCCTATGTGACCTTGGGGCAGGTGTAAGCCTTATGCCCCATTCAATATGCAAGAGGCTCAAAGTGGGGGAACTCCAGCCTACCACAATTTCAATCCAACTTGCGAATTGTTCCGTAAAGTATCCCATTGGAGTTCTAGAGGATGCGCCTCTTCAAGTTGGAAAATTCTTCATTCCTTGTGAGTTCATTTTCGTAAAAATAGAGGAGGACGCTCAAATACCTATCATCTTAGGGTGCTCCTTCCTAGCTACGGTCAGTGCAATAATTGATGTCAAAAATGGGAGGCTCTCCCTACAAGTTGGTGAGGAGAAGCTTAAATTTAATCTTTCACAAGCTATGGCTTCTCCCTCGCTAGAGGATGCATGCTAACAAGTGGCTTTGCTTGAAAAGGTAGTTTGAGGAGATGGGAATGCCTAGCCCCTCGGACTCGCTTGAGGCGTGCTTGATCGGCATTTATGGCAATGGGGTTGACCCTTACCTGGATGAAGAAATTGAAATCTATACCAAGGTCTTCAACTTGGCCCCACTATACCTCCCTAGACACCAACCAAGGGAGGTTCTTAATGTGGAGGTTTGTTCCTCTAATAAAGGCAAGAAGGGTGCCCCCGAGTTGGAATTGAAGCCCCTACCTTCTCATCTAAGGGATGAATTTATTGGTCCTAATCATGCCTTTCCCGTCATTATTAGTGCTAAGCTTAATGGTCCCTAAGTTTAGAAATTGTTGAATGTGCTTGGTAAGCATGGAGGGGTCATTAGCTATAGTATTGATAATATTAGCAGGATTAGTTCAACCTTATGCATGTGTAGAATACATCTTGATACAGGTCATAAGCCTTCTAGACAACCTCAAAGACGCTTAAAACCTAACATGTAAGATGTTGCCAAAAAAGAGATTGCCAAACTACTCAACACGGGGATCAACTACCCTATCTCGGATAGTGAGTGGGTTAGGCCGGTGTAAGTAGTTCCGAAAAAGGGGGTATGACCATTGCCAAGAACGACAGGGTGAGTTGATTTCCATTAGAAAAGTGACCAGGTGGCGAATATGTATTGACTACTGCAAACTCAACAATGCCACCCGGAAAGACCATTTCCCCCTCCCCTTCATTAATCTAATGTTGGAAAGGCCTGCACAGCATTCCTTCTTTTATTACTTAGATGGGTATTCAGGTTTCTTCCAAATCCCTATCCATCCCAGCGATCAAGAGAAGATGACATTCACATGCCCTTACAGTGCCTTTGCGTACCGGAGAGTGCCTTTTGGCTTGTGCAATGCCCTTGCTCCTTTCCAACGGTGCATGCTTGCCATTTTTTCTGAGCACACAAAAAACATTATGGAAGTGTTCATGGATGACTTCTCAGTCTTTGGTGTTGCCTTTGATGTGTATTTGATAAATTTGGTTAAGGTGCTCCGTAGATACGAGGAAGTCAACTTGGTTTTGAATTGGGAGAAATGTCACTTTATGGTACAAGAGGGGGTTGTTCTTGAGCATTTCATGTCTAATAAGGATATTGAGGTGGATAGAGCTAAGGTGGAGGTAAATGAGTGGTTGCCATCCCCCACCAATGTTAAAGGGATGAGGAGTTTCCTTGGTCATACGGGATTTTACCGTCGCTTTATCAAAGATTTCTCCAAGATCACCAAACCTCTCACCTAACTCTTAGCCAAAGATACCCCTTTTGTGTTTACTAATAAGTGTCTTAAAGCTTTTAATAGGATGAAGGAGGATTTGATATCGGCTCCCATAATCCAACCACCGGATTGTAGTCTACCATTTGAGTTGATGTGTAACAATAATGACTTTGATGTGGGTGCAGTCTTGGGTTAACAGAGAGGCAACAGGCCATTCGTGATATACTATATAAGTAAGACCCTCGATGAAGCCTAATCGAACTACTCCACCACAGAGATGGAAATGTTGGCGATGGTGTTTTCCATTAAGCAGTTCCCGTAATATCTTTTAAGGTCCAAGGTGATAGTTTACACCGATCACTCTGTCATCAAGCACCTAATAGAAAAAAAAGATATGAAGCCAAGATTAATTAGGTGGGTCCCTCTCCTCTAAGAGTTTACACGTGAGATTCAGGGTAAAAAGGCCATTGAAAATGTGGTAGCGTATCACCTCTCCCGGTTATCGATTGCCCAAGGAGATGATGGAGAATGCAGGTTGTCCATCGATGTTTTATTCCCAGATGAGCATTTGCTTGCCTTAGCTACATCGGATGCTCCTTGGTTCATGGATGTGGTTAGCTACTTTGTGTGTGGCATTCTACCCCCAACATGAACTCCAACCAGAAGAAGAGGTTTTTTCCCCAAGTCAAGTCCTTCTTTTAAGAAGACACATGCTTATATAAGACTTATGGAAATGGGATTATAAGGCGATGCACACCCGAAGAAGAAATGCAATCCATCATCTCGTATTACCATGATTCCCCTTATAGAGGCCACGCAAGCGTTGACAAAATCGCTACCGAGATGCTTCAAGCTAGTTTCATTTGGCCAACCCTTTTCAAGGACGTCAATGCATACATTTGAGCTTGCAATAGGTGCCAAAGAACTAAAAATTTGACAAGGGGAACGAGATGCCCCTCAACTATATTCTTGAGGTGGAAGTTTTTTATGTATGGAGCGTCAATTTCATGGGGCCTTTCCCCTCTTCAAAAGGGAACAAATACATCTTGGTGGTCGTTGATTACATTTCCAAATAGGTGGAAGCTATTGGAAGCTCTACAATTGATGCGCGAGTGGTCACCAAGTTCTTCAAAAGGGTGATTTTCCCTAGGTTTGGTGTTCCAACGGCTTTAATTAGTGATGGGGGGACTCACTTTATTGAACGAAAATTCGAGACCATTCTTACCAAATATGGGGTATGTCACAAGAAAGGATTGGGGTATCACTCCCAAACAAGTGGCCAAGTGGAGATCTCAAATAGAGAAATCAAAGTCATTTTGGAAAAGATGGTGGCTTGCTCAAGAAAAGATTGGTCAGATAAGCTTCACGATGTACTTTGGGCCTATCGCACTGCATTCAAGACTCCAATTGGCACAACATCGTTTCGACTTGCCTATGGTAAACCTTGTCATTTGCCTATTGAATTAGAGCATAGGGCTTATTGGGCTGTTAAGCGACTAAATTTTGACCTCAAAACCTCATGAGAGAGTAGGTTACTGCAATTGAATGAACTCGGGGAGTTGAGATTAAATTCTAATGCAAGTTCAAAAGTTCGCAAAGAAAAAATGAAAAAGTGGCATGACAAGTGCATCTTACAGAGGGAATTTGAGGAGGTTGACTTGGTCTGGCTATTCAACTCACATCTCAAGCTACTCCTAGGGAAACTCCGCTCCAGGTAGTCCAAGCCTTCTAAGGTTGTGAAGGGTTTTCCTTATGGGGCAGTGGAGGTATAGAGCGAGACTTCCGGGTCATTTAAGATAAATGGTCAACGACTCCAATATTACATCACAGGTGACCCAATTGAGGGGAAGGTTGTTTACACTTTCCCCAATTCCTCCTCTAATTGAAAGGCGCCCTATAGGTCGAGCTCATGACCTTAAAAGAGCACTTATCAAAAGACACCTCATATCTTCCTCTTGGCTTTAGACTCAAATAAGAAGGAAGAATTACGTAGAAAATGAAAAAAAAAATCACCTTGGTTGAAACTGCCCAGGCGACGACAGGCCATCGACTGCACGACGATCATCGCCTGGGCCTGCAGGGAATTCCCCCAATTTCTAGGGGCTGGCAATGGCCATTGCCAGCATGATAGCCATGCGTCACCAGACCCACGATGGAAGGTCGTCGTGTAGGCAACGCAATTTGCCTGGCCCGAGAGTGGTTTCCTTTTTTTCCTTTTCTCTTTCTTCACTTCTTCTACATTCTCTACACCCCTTATGATTTCTCTCTCTAGACACTCTTAAAGCTCCATTACAAATCCCTTAAATTCACCACTCTCCCACTCTATTTTTCACTATTTTCCACCATTTTCTTCACTCCTTTTTACCTCTACTTGATTATTCTTCCATTGAAACACTTGGTTTCTCTACCAATCACACAAATCCTCACCACTCAAGCCCTAGCCGCCAATCTTCTCTCTTCAAAATCCAGCAACTTCAAGGTGTGTTCCGGTCATTCTATTGCTGGATTTTGCTTCCTCATAATCCAAGCTTCCATTTGCATACGACATTGCACCTCCACCTCACCACTTTCTCTCTCTATAAATTTCACCACCATGGAAGTTTGACAAGAGAGAAAGCTTCACTTTTGAGGTCTTATTGCTTCAATTTGGTGCCCTCTTGCTAGTGGGTATCTCCATAGCCCACTGAGATTACTTAGTTTTGGAGTGACTGAGGTGCTACACTTATTTGGAGTTTGAGGACTTTTGAGCTTGATTTTGCAATGGGCAAGAAGACAACCGCCTTCGAGCCTTCATATTCGTGGGCCTCCAAGTGTGCTAAGATGGTTGCCCCTACTCCTACCGCAATGTGCATCCAATCCAGGCCCAAGCAACCCGAGGTAACAACACTCCTCCCCCTCATGCTATAAATAAATATGTATTGCAGTTAGTTGATCAAGAGCAAACCAATCGTTATGATTCCATTGCTAATTGATGAATAACTTAGCCTAAGTACATTGACCTTGGTACATTAAAGAGTTTAGGGTTGTTGGAAAGTTTAAATGAATTACTTGAGGCAGCGGTTGGTTGATTACATAAACATGACTAAACTGGTGTGTGAGAGATTGTGTTAGGAGTTTTTGAGTTCCTCTAAGATGAATTAGACCACCCTATACGAAAATCAACCCGTCCACATCCAATTTCGCCTTTTTAATCGGACCTTTAAGGCCAACCTAGCGGAGTTTAACCATCGTTTAAGGCTCTCTCATGGAGGTATTTAGACCCCTGCCCACGAGAATTTCAATGACCAATAGATTTGGACGGAAATCACCTGTGATAAGCGTACCATGGTAAAGGATAACTCGGGGAGCTATGTCGCCTATAGTTCTAGTAGTTCTAAGGCCACTTCTATTTGCAACCCCAACCTCCACTATCTTCACTGCCTTATTGCCAACACCATTTTCACATGCCATGAGAGCCGAAACAAAGTTCGATTGAGTGAACTTTTTCTCTTGTGGTGTATCCTAAATGATAAGAGTTTTAACACGGAAGCTTTCATTCTCCATCAGTTGATCTCAAGCCTCCTCTTCCAAGTCCCCCATTGCTTGTGGGGGCATTATTTTAGCTATTGCACATGCTTGGGATTTAGAGCCTCTTATAAGAAAATTGACTCCGTTGTTTCATGGGGGATGGCTAGATTTAGCCACTTGTATTAACACGGAGATCTTCAAATGGACGGTGAACGCGTCTTTGTCAACCACCATGGCCAACTTCTCTTCCAACTCCCCAACCCCTCTAAAACCACTTGCTTTGACCCCTTTAATTGGGTGTATGATGATGATATCGATATGGATACGGATAAGGATGACTCGTCACGCCAAGGAGGGCATGCTAGTAGAGGAGAGGGAGGCGCCGGATGTTCGGGATCCAACCCACCCGAGGAGATGCTTGAACCCCTATAACTAGGTGTGCCGATGCCGCAGGCTCTTCGGGCTTTAATGAAGCCCATTTCTACCAATATTTGGGTGACCACTTCTATCGCTTCAACTTAGGCCTCGATAACATTGATTAGCATCAACAACAACATGCTCAAGCCCAACAAGAGTTGCTCCAATGGCAAATGGAGTTTGATTGCTGACGATAGAAATTAAAGCATCATGTTTACTATGCATATGACACCACGGTTGTACCTACCCTTCACCCGATTAGAGGCGTAGCGGCCCCCCTGACCCGTATTGATGCTTTGTAAGTTTCTCCCCTCCCCTACCCTTTGCACTCTTTACACACTTATACATTGGGGACAATGCATACCCTAAGCATGGAGGGTAAGCTAGTAAGCTCATGTGTTAGGGGGATCTTGTAGTGCGAGAGAGTCTTGAAATGGGGTTTGCTTTTGAATTGGATCATCATTGGGTGTATGTTGTGGAAATATCTGATTGAAAAGGGCAAGGAAAAGAAGCCGAAATGTCCTTAACTAAGTGCTTAGCATCAAGTCCCTTGGTATGAGCTTGCTCGGAAAAAAAGGGGGAAAGAAAACAAGGAAATTAAAAAAAAAAAAAACAAGAGTAAGCCTCCTTTTATGCAAAAGAAAAAAAATAGAAGGAAAAAAAAGAGAAATCTTTTACAAATAAGGTGCTTGGAAAAATGGTTTTCATTCCAAATCGAATCGACTCCCTTCTTGGGTTATTTAAAGTGGGTTGTGGCTGTGAAGTAGAGTTTTGTTTCCATATCCTTATTATGGAATGTGTTCTTGCTCCCTAGCCTAAGACTATTTAGCTCCACNTATCCCAAAAGATATTCCCCTTCTTGCTTTTACCAAAGAGCCCCATTGCCCCCCCTTTTTAAAGCCCTCTTGATCAAAGTGCGTGCATTTTTGCCCTGAGTGGGGAAGGATGAGGACTCCTCCAAGCCTATAGTTTTTGTATGATAGGTTGAGCAATGAGAGTAAACATGAATGGGTTTAAACACTTTGAGAGGAGAGCACCAACTTGACCATAAAGCGAGGCTCTCTCCAGTCTCTTTTGCCCACCATTAGCAAACCGCCTCCTTTCTTGCCTTGAGGATCACATTTTGGCTTGGTATGCACTGATAGGCGAGGTGATCCTTAGGAGGTATCATGTCTATCTTGTTTCCTCACCTCATCTTTGTCACTTCTTGATTATGTGACCTTGCTAGTTGGTTGGCCTTTATCAACATGCGTAAGAAGGGGGTGTTTGAGGCATCGATTTCCCATTTCGTGCAGTATTGAGCTAAGCTTGCTTGAGGACAAGCACAAGCTAAGCATGAGGGAGTTGATAAACCTCAATTTTGACTAAGCTCACATCCCCTTTTTGGTTGATTTTCCCTAACTTTACTTTAATTTAGATGAAATTGACCATATAATGCATCTTCTAACGTCGTTGCCTTATTTTAATCCCTTTTCTAACTTTTTAAAGGTAATTTTAAGATATTTAAGGAAGAAGGGCATCTAAAACTTAGAAAAAAGCAAGGCCAGAGCAAGGATGATCACCCAAACGCTTTAGAGGAACAAGTGAGTAGTGCAAAGATAAAGTTTCCAAGGCACAAGGATAGACCACAGCCATCTCACAGTTGACGACCAAACCGTCACTCACCTGCAGGCCTCTAGGAGATGGCGACGGCCGTCGCCCACCTACATCTTTCTAAGAGGTGGCGACGGTCGTCACCTTCACAATCGGCAGGCCGTCGCCATGGCCCTACACACCTCTGCTAGATGATGGCTAGGGTGTCTCCAGGGCAACCCCTATCACATTTTCCCAGTTTACTTAGCCTACAAATGCCCCGTTTTTCCTAATTATGGGGGATGCTTAATTTTTCCTCTTGTAAAAGCACTTTAAACACTTTCTAGGCTTAATTTTAGGGTTAAGAGTGATTAAGGTTCTTGGGTTTTTGCAGATTGAAGATCTTGAAGACTTCCATTCTCCATCCCATTAATCTAAGTTTGTTCTTCTTTCTCTCTCTTTTTCTCTTTTGTTGGTTTTATTTGGCTTATTTGGGATCCCTATTGTGGTTGTTGAATTGTTGAGATGATGATTAGTAAGTAGTTTCCTCAACTTAGGTTAGGGATTAGGAACTAGGATGGCATAATAAACTTGGTATGAACTTGTCTTGCCTTAATTTCCAAGTTATTTAGGGGTCTCATCTTCCACCCACCAAGTGTTCGATGAAATGCCCGAAAGGACATGCCATCCAATACTTGGGGTGAATAATTACGCCGAGAGGTGGGTATTTGCCCTTTGTGGATAAAAGAAGAGAGAACAAGTCTTAGGAATGAAAATAACCCAAGGCCTTATTAGGTGCAAGTTGGCCATATTCAACCTTAACCTTCAAGCCCACATGAAAATGGGTGGGCTTGGTGATTGAAGCTACCCTTGCTCTTTGAAAGGAGGTTTGGGCAGTCTTAAATAAGCCAATCAGCCCCTTTATGAATGAGCTTATTTCCAAGCGAACAATTATTCAAAAGAAAGAAAGTAAGATAAGGAAAAGGAAACAAAACATAACGATCTCACCAAGTTAGGTGCTAAGTGCACCTAAGTTAAGGCCTCCTGGCAAACGGGGCACATAGAGCATCAGCCACTCCTTCACAACTTCAAGACTCGACTCATTGAATTAGACATCGTCAAAGCCCGTAGAAGCTTGTCAAATACTGCAACATGGAGCTCACAAGCTTGGCAATAAGGGAACATGAAGATGAACATAACAAAGAAAGTTAATGGTCTCTTTAATAAACCAAACGCCATAGAAAAATCAAAAGAGATATCAAAGAAAGTATTTCACATGATTTTTCTAGGCTTATCCACTAGGTACATGTAATATACGGGTCAAGGGATGCATTATACCTACTAAAGTAACCTATGGACATAAAATTATCAACATTCCCACCAAGCATACTAAACATGTTATCCTCGTATCCCGAATCATTATTAGCATAAAAAATCATAGGATTTTCAATGGGCGTGTCAATGTAACACTCAGGGGAAGGAGAGAGCAATGAATAAAAAGATGAAATATGGGAATGATCAAAGCGATTAGGAAGAACATTATTACAACCAAGGCTAGTAGACTCCTCATGCATAAACATATAACATAACCCCGCCAAAGGAGTCTTATCTAGATCATGTACGCTATCAAAAATATCTTCCGATTCAAAACTTGTGTCAATGATACCAAACCTAGCAACTCCCCCAAAAGGCTCACCTGTCTAAAGTCCTGTGCACTGAGCTAAAGGAGAGGATGAATCAGGTAAGGCCATACAACAGCAGTATTATCCATGGGTGATGCAAAGTCACGTTGAGCATAGCATGCATAACAAGTACACGAATTAGTCATAGAAGAATTACACAAATCACACCAAAAAGAGGCATAATAAAATATAGAATAGAATGCACAAGGATCAGGGAATGAATATCTAGAAACTCGACTAGCCTTCTCAAACTCAAATGAATCCCAAGTAATCCACTCAAGTAACTACCATGCCTCATCAACACATTTACCATTAAAAACCCCAACACTCTAAAAGAGTACGAGTTTTACTATTTACACCCTCATCAACAACGTCCAAAATTTTCCATTTACCCGTACAACAACCACGTTGAGCAAGAAAAGCATTTAAACTCTTAAGACACTTCCAAAATAATTCATACTCGAATTGGGGGAAATGGAAACTGGTCAGGGTTTTTTTTTCCCCTTAAAAGTTTTTAGTTTTTTAATTTCCAAATTTTTTAAAATTTTTTTTCAAAGAAAAATGAAATCTTTAGGTGGGTAATTCCAAAATCGATAATCGATTTATCAAACCACTCTTTCAAGAGAGAATGAAATTCTTAAATCTAATCAACTACCATTTCTCAAGGGTTTTTAATTAATCTAAGATCGTTAAGACTACGATCATCAAATTTAGGGGTTTCTCAGATGGTAAGCCTTTCTCAAGATCCCACCTGTGTAAGTTGCATCTTGGTTTTTCAACATCTAGCTTCACCTTTTAGTTCTTCACTAAATGTTGAAAACAAGCAAGAAATTGATCAAGTTTCCTACTAGCAAATTAAATCAATGTCTAAGATTCAGTAGAATAAACCCAACAAATCCAAAGCACTATTAGATCAAAGCAAGAATTGATTCATCCATAAGAATTCAGCTCAATTCCAAGATTAATAGTCTAAAACTTCACATAAAATCAACAATAATCTGAAAGCATAAAAATCTAAAAAGAAAAGAGAAAAGAAGAGAAGAGAAAAGAGATGCTCAGCCAAGATCACGCTTGAACCATCATGCAAACTTGGATAAAATCCTTGCAAATCTTCACTTCAATTCTCCATTCTTTCTAATCTAAACTAAATCCTAACAAGATGAAATAGAATTGAGGAAATTGGAATGGATGAGATGTTCAAATGAGGTTGTAAATAGCCCTTTTTATAGCGAAACCGCCTGGATGTCGAAAAGCCACAAGAAATAATGGAATAATAACCGCTAGGAAGTTAAAAAATCATGAGAAAACAAACAGCCTCGGGAGAAATGAGGCTACCACCCGTGGTGGCCACTACCTCAGTGTTCTCTTATTCTTCTCTTTCTTCCACAGGCATAGTGACTGGGGGTGTCCGCGGTGAGTCATAAGGATGACTTTTAAGGGTCAATTCTTAATTAAGAAGGTCTCAAAACTTGCAAAAGTCATCAAAGCATTATACCCAAGCATAAAATGGGATTTAAAAACCAAGTATAAAACTTATGAATCCCCTAAAAATGCATCAAAATAACCCTAAAATGATATGCTTTATGGGTACTTATCAGCCTCCCTATAGCAGTGAGACACTCTGATCTCTCAGTCATCTCTTCAAGTCAGTTTTTGCATTGTTTAATAAGCATCTTGTGACTTGGGTTCCAAGAATCGTTCCCTCTTAGCATACCGACCACAATCATGGAATTCGCTCGAAGCCAAATCTTCTTTAGCCCCAAGTCTCTAGCCATCTTTAAGCCACGAAGCGCCGCTCTGAGCTCTACCTTGACTGAGGTAAACTTCCCAAAATTTTCAGTAAATCCTTCAATCCACTCCCCATGATCTCCAGGTAGCACATCGCCCACTTAGCAATTCCAAGGTTGCCTTTGATGCCCCATCTGTGTTCAATAGGGTCCAGCCTTCCCGGGGAGCTTCCCAATGTATTAAGATCTCTTTAGTTCCAGTTGTGGTTGTAAGGGCAAACAGGTTTTTCAACCCTAAATCATGGAGAATGTCACTAAATCAATTCAGTAGGAACTAGCCTTTTTCCTTCGGAATCTCGTCCAATCGACTGTACTAGTATGCATTATGCCACTTCCAAATGTACTAGATAGTGGCCAGAAATTTCATTACCCATTCAGTATCATTGTGTCTACCCTTGACATTAGCTCTAATCCATGTGTTGTAGTATTCATCGAGAGCTAAATACTTCATTCCTTGGGCTCCAAGAAAATGCCACATCATTCATGCATGCGGCCACTCGCAGAGAATGTATGGCACCGATTCTGGCATCGCCTCTCATAACCTACAGCTCAGATCCGTCGTTAGCCCATGCCAAGCTTGATTCTCATTCGTTAGTACTTTGTTATAAAGTACTAACCATGTGAAAACCCGAATTCTTTGAGGAGCTTTAGTTTTCCATACCCTGCTCTAACTTTCTTCTTGCAAAGTTGCAAGTTCCTCCTGAATGATGCTGATTACAGACAGAAGTTTAAATTTTCCATCTTTATGTCCAATCCAGCTATAGTTATCACCTACTTCTTCATTAGGGAGTTCAAAAGATGCAATTTGCACCAGTATTGGGTGCAGGGGCAAATCGATAAATTCATCCCACTTTCATCCCCTTAGTCATTCCGGTACTCATGAACCTGATTCTCTAACTCAGTTGCAGGCACGTACTATGTGGCAAATATGAGTAACAGGGATGGTTCTGCCCATTGATCGAGCCATAACTGGATTGTCTACCTATCCCCTAATGCCATGGCCATCTTCTCCTTCACAAAACACCACTATTCCAAGAGCCCCCTCCATGTGCTTGAGTGTCACAGTGCTAGAGGTGGCATAGGTTGGTGGAAGATGTTCCCTCCACCACAATATTTAAAGGCCAAAACCCTAGCCTATATCTTATTGGGCTCCAACACCATTCTCCACCCTAACTTCATTAGGGAAGCCGCGTTTAGTGCCTGCATAGCCGGAATTTCGAGCCCACCTGCCTCCTTGCTTCGTGTGATTAGTGCCCAAGGAGCGATGTGAATTTTCCTTTCCAAAGATGTCCCTCCCCATAAAAATATTCTCGCTTTTCGATTCACCTTATCACATGTTGTTCTGGGTAATTGATCCGTTTGCAACACGTAGGCTGGAATGGTGCAAATAGTGAACCGAATAAGCATAATTCATCCTGCTAAAGAGAGACACTTACTTTTTGATTATGTCCATGACCAACTAATATATGCTACAATTCACTTCCTATGCAACGTGGGTACTCCTAAGTATCATTTGAGATCCTCCGATTTCGGCATATCGATCTCAATCAGCTGACTGTTTGTATTAGCTGGAAAAAAGACACTGGACTTACAACAATAGCCTTCTATCCTAAAGCCTTGCAGATTTTGTCAAGATAGTTTTTAATGACTTGCGCCTGTTCCATCGAACCATCCACAGAAAACACCACATCATCCGCAAAAGGAGGCTCGTGATTCTGGGCATGCTTCCGCTTGTTGGGATGGGTGCCACTGTCGCTGTAGTAGTTCCAGTTCGATCATCTGGGATAATCTTTCCATAGAAGCTATGAAAAGGTATAAAAATAATGGATCACCTTGTCGAATGCCTCTTGTTCGCCTAAATCTGTCAGTTGGTTCCCCAGTCCATAATATACTTAGTGAACAAGTTATCACACACTGCATAATAACCTGGATAAGCAATTATGGCATGTGCATATCCTCCAATGTCTCATTGATAAAAGTCTATTTGAGCTTATCATGCGCTTTCTCGAGGTCAATTTTAATGGCCATCCAACCTTTCTTTCCCCGCTTAGATCACATAGAATGTATAATCTCTTACATGATGACTATGTTATCTCCTATTTGCCGTCCTGGCATAAAATTCGATTATAGTGGAGATACTAGATCTGGCAAAATCGTTTTCAATCTATGTACTATGCACTTGGTCACCAACTTGTAGACTACATTGCATAATCCAATGGGCCTGAACTGTGCAATCATTTACAAGTTCTTGACCTTGGGTATGAGAGAGAGAAAGGTGTTATTGAGACCAATAGGCATCTCCTTTCCTCCCAGAACACCTAGGATTATCTTGCATACTTTTTCACCGATCAGCATCCAATAATGTTAAATGAAATAAGCATGAAACCCGTCTAGCCCTGGCGCTTTCAATGCCTCCATGGCCTTAAAAGCAATCACCACATCCCTAGTCATGAACTGTTTTGCTAAATCATCCTCTTGTTTTGCCGTAAGTTATGGAAACAATCCCCAAACTAGTCTCGCATCCACATTATGGGGTTATTCGTCAGTGTATAGACCCATAAAAAAAGTTAAGGACCAAGTTACGTACCTACTTCGGGTCTAAGATCTAACTCCCCTCCTTATCTTAAAGCACTTCAATGCGATTGACTTTCCACCGTATGACAGTACTGGTGTGAAAGTAACGAGTGTTTTAATCTCCATCCTGAATCACCTCCACCCTAGATTTTTGTATCCAAAGAGTCTCAATTTGGTCCAAAGCTGCTCTTATTAACCCTTAAGTTGCGTCTCTAATTTCAACAGGTAGTGGTGGCGCCCTTCACTTAACTTCCGTTAGATGCCTTGGATACGGGCCCATAACTTCCGTTTTCATCTGAAGAGGTTACCAAAGACCTCCCTGTTCTATGTGTCCAGCACTCCTGATAAGGACTGCAATGTAGGTACTATCGCCGTATTTGCCGACCAGTTATCCTATAATATTTTCCCACACACTTCATGGGTAGTCCATGCCACCTGAAAGCGAAATGGTTTTGGCTTGATAGATATTTGCATAAGGCCTCTTGTACTCATTAACAGTAAAAAGTGGTCTAAGTCGTTCTGACGTAGATGATGCACCGATCCCTCCTGGAACCAAGTTCGCCACTCCACATTGCAAAATGCCCTGTCAAGCCCCAAAAATTTTTATGTGGACTCACTGTTTCCCCTAATCAGGATGAACTTCTTGTCAGAAAAACCCACATCAATAAACCCGTTGTTCTCAATCCAGTGTTTAAATTTTTCACAGCACCTAAGCATTTGAATTCCACCATGATTCCTCTCTTCCAGGCTAATAGTGTCATTAAAGTCTCCATAAAAAGCACAGAGCTCGCACTGTAGCTCCAAATTGTTGAATTTCTGCACAGAATCCTCCTTTTCCTGCTAATGTGGACTACCATATACAGTTGTAAAGATCCAACACATTTCCTGACCATACGTCACCCACATTGTAATAATTGCTCCTGCGCTAGAATTATTTCTATCTTGAGTTCTTGTAAACTCCATAATATCCAAATACCCCCTTGGAATCCCTAAGCCTCACTTCAGTACCAACGATCATAACCACTTCACCGACATACGTCCTCTGCTCTCTCCCCGCTTATGTGGGTCTCCAATAGAGCTACCAGTTGTGGTTTATGTGTCCAATCATGTTCTTTGAATTTCCGTAAGAAATAGTTATTTCTTGCGCCATGTATATTCCACATTAGGATTCTTACATCTTGACACACTCCCTCCTATCGGGAAGTGGTTTCATTCATGTCAAGATTTGGATTCATAATTTCACTTGTCAATTAATAGACCTATATCTGGTCATTGGGCTTCAGACACTATGGCCTCCTACTTCACCCTTAGAGGGAACTGATGGTATTCTTAATCGTTCCCCCAATGGTGCAACACCTTTTATGTTATTAGTCATGGTATCCATCCTCGCACATTCCCAGTTGAATATCCCAACTGTACTTTGTGGATTCAATCGTACCACACTCGCAAGTATGTGCAGCTGCTATGTGGGGCTGGACCTATCCCTCCTCCTTCTCTATGTTATGATGGAGGGTTCGTCCCTGAATAACTACATAAGGGGATAGCAATGGTCCTTGTTGTTCTAGGACATTGTGTCACTACCGCATATCCTGAGCTCCCATTCCTTTTCGTGTTGTATTTTGTTCCCTGCTATTAACCATGATGACATTTCTTTCAGCCAATGGCTTGCGGACCAATTCCTATAGCCTCTAGGTTTGTGTAACCCTATTTCGAGGAAAAGTAGTTTTAGGCACATTTTCCCTTACCAAACGTACGTTTCGCTCCCTGTGCTCCCCTTCCTGGTCTACTAAGTGTTGCTCCCTTATTGCATTTCTCTCTATTGCGTCATACACCTCCTCTTCATTATCCATTTGCCGTAACTACTCTTGCTCAACTTCGTTCTGGTCCCTTCTGGCACTTCCTCCATGAGGGCCCGAAAGCAGGATCTAGCATTTTTGTTCCTGCTGTGGCTCTTTAGATTGTTATGTTCGCAGGTGGCCTTTCTTGTTGGACTCCTTGGTCCCTATCCTATTCAATCCCTAGTGATTCACCCACATTCCCATGTCCTGAGTTGTCTCCCTAGTGATTCCACTGTGGTTTACGAACTATCATCCAGGCCCCAAAGGTGGCCTCTTCCTCCGATGCGTTCTGCTCAGTCGTACATATTTGTTTTGGCTGCTCTTGCTCTCTTTCTATGTCTGGAGTGAGAGCCCGTAGCAGACACATGTCCTCTTTGTGACCCTATTTTCCACAGCTAAAGCATATGATCTGTAGTCCCTCATATTCGATTTTTTAGATCCGTCCATTTAATTGAAAGTTAGACAGTAGAGGCTTAGTAAGGTCCACCTCTACGCATAATCGAGTGAACTGATCTCTTTTCACACTGGCAATGGTGCTATCAAGTTATAACACCTTTCCAATCTTTTTTCCAACCTTATTGAGCAAGAACTGCTTATTAACGTATTCCACTCCCAGTTTTGGGATGCTTACCCATGCTGTCAATTTCGTAACTTTGTCCTCCTTAGGCACGAAGTTTGGTGTACCCATTCCCTTATCACAAGATATTTGTCTACTATCATCCATGGGCCATCCATAAGTATGTGTTCATAGTCCTCTCGATTGGTAAACCTAGTCACATAGTAGTCAAATCGTATATCAATGAAGGAAAAATCACCTTTTAGTGCCCATTTTGTCTTCAATCACTTCTTAAGTTACATATAGCCAACGCCTTTGTCGAACAGTTTCACAATTGGAGCATCCTTTCAGGGTTCTCGAACGTTCTTCTTGGGCTGTTAAAAGGATCGTAGGGCATGTAGGGTCTTCCTCCACCGGTTGTTCATCATCTTCTAAAGCGTTATCATATTCATCCTGGCTCCATATTCGGTTATCTCTTATCTTCGAGTGTAGACTAGGGTTATTCCTTTGGAACGTATCACGGTACAATAAACCTGCACCAAACACAAATCCCCTGGGAGCCCCTCCTTCTAATGTCTCAGGTATCTAGGGGGAGCCTAGATCCATGCTATCCTCTATGTCAATGTCTTCTACTTGGTCGCATCTGGCAAGTTCTCACATTATACGCTTCATCTTCTTCGTTGTGCGATTTGCTTGTTGTCCCATCTCAGTTCTCTACGCCCCTTGATTCTCTCCCATTCCTCTCCTATCCTCTCCTTGACCCGCATGCACGGGGTCGTTGGTTGTAGCCAATGGTGGGCCTCCCTTAGAATTGCCGACGGGGCCGCCAGGCTCTGCCCCAGCACCACCGCCCCCCTCCATGCTTGAATGATTGAGATTGACATATGTTGTAGTGACCAAAAATAAACAAATAGAAATCAAAGTCCAATTGAGGCATAAAGTAGTGAAAACCTATTCAATTTGAATTCGAAAGTAGGTACTTGACATCGAAATTAAGCTCATATCTGTAAATCGAACACGCTAGCCCTACCCTCTTCATGAATACGTCACCAAAACTAATATCACCTTTATTAAGAGTTATGATAGCAATGGAAATAATAATAATAATAATAATAATAATAAGGATAAGGATAATAGTAAGGATAATAAATATAATGATAATGGTAATAATAATCATAATAACCATAGGAATGTTAATGATAATAAGATTCATAACAATAATAAAGTAGTGAAACCCTATTCAATTTGAATTCAGAAGTAGGTACTTGACATCGAAATTAAGCTCATATCT
>NCQS01104452.1:0-14911 GCA_002740445.1 Pachycereus pringlei
ATGCATGCATGCATGTATGTATGTATGTATATATACACCCTAGCATACATTCATACATACATAAATATACATACACACATGTGCACACACATATGTACATAGACATACATAGCTATGTATGCATGTACATAAGCGAGTGAGTGAGGGAGTGTGTGTTTGTGTGTGTGACTATATGTACGTATATGTATGTTTGTGTGTGTATAAACACACACGCATGGACAAGTGCACGTATGTATTTGTATATGTGTGTGTATGTACATACATACATACATACACACACACACACACATATATATATATATATATAGATATATATATATATACACATACATACATACATAGATACGTATATTATATATATGTATGTGTATGTGTGTGTGTGTAATGTGTGCGTGTCTGTATATGCGCACGTGCACGCACGCGCATATAGCCTGCTTCGTTTTTCATTTGGGATTTTTAGATATTAATAATCTGAACTGTTGGGAGTTCGGGCATCTCTAATCTAACCTAGAAAAATAGCTTTGAGTAGTCTGACCTGACTTTTTGATGTATTTATTTTCAATTCTTTAAGCATGATTATAGATTGTATTTTTTTGGTAATTCTAAATCTTAGGAACATAAAGATATAAAATTTTAATTGTAGATATTCATTTGAAAATTAAGATTGCTTGAAAAATACAATCTTTTATTCACCATTGTACCATTGATAAGAAATATCTGATAATGTTAGATTGTGTAGAGCTATTTTTCCAAGTTAGATTATTAGCATCCAATCACCCGACTGTTCCAATTATTGGCATCTAAAAACTGTCTTCATTTTGTCTTTTCGATGTTTCTACAATATGATGAAAAATTACACCGTTATTTAAAAATAGATTGTATTAGTAGTGCACCGGCTTATTTATTTGGCTTATTTTAACTTTGTCTTTTAAATTTGCCACATTCCTAGCATTAAAGTGCATTTGCTTCCTTAATTTATCATATTGTATTAGTGGAGCATGTCAAAGTCTAGATAGTTTCAAAGCTAAGACAGTAGAATTTCAAAGTTAATGAACTGGTCTTCGATTTTATGTGGAATTGAGAATAGTTTGAGCTAATTTTGGTAGTAAATAGAGTTCAAGGTAATAAGGACATGATATAAGTAAAGATAATGCCACCACTAAACCTAGAGACTACTAATAAATTAATTAAAGGCCAAGGCACCCCCAACCTATCTAAATAATCCGCCCACCTCACCATCAAGGATACTTGAATAATGAGATGGAGATTTTGGAGTCAAGCAAGCTGCTTTTCTATTGATTCACTTCAAATTTCAATGATCTCCAATGGATACAAACTTTGCAATTTATAGGGAAAGGGGTTTAACTATTAATCAAATGAAAAACACTAAGTATTAAACTAGTATACTTAACCTTTAAACATTAAAGCTTAAACATATAGAAAATTAAATAAGAAATATAAAAAGACTAGGCTTTGTTTAGTACTAGTTCAACCCATTTGATGATTCATCTTCCACAATTAACTACATGCTTATGCTTGGACTTCCTAAGTGATGATGACTTAGAAAGACTTAGATGTATTGAATTGAAGCTTAAGAGTTTATAAATCTCATGGAGCATTAATAAAGGAAATTAATAGTTAATTCGTGCCCCTTAGACTGCCTTCAGGTGAAGTTTCAAAGTTACCACCAAGGGCTTTGGCAGGTTGCTAACTTTGGCCAGGTGCTGACTTTGGCATACTCTCTAGAACATCATCACAATCTTTGGACTGACTTTGAATTGGTGATAGGAAAGTTCCCTCTCCTTCCCCCCTCCTTGAACAATATTTGACCCCAAATCTTCATCATCTTCTAAATAAAGCATGACATCACCTACAGTGAAAGTAGAGGACACACCAAAGTCTTCGAGTGTCTCATCTTGTATGCATTGTCATTGACCTTTTCAAACACTTTGAAAGGTCCATTTCCCTACCTATTAGCTTACTTCTTTTCCTTGAGGGAAATCTTTCTTTCCTCTAATGTAACTAAACCAAATTGCTAGGCTTGAACAAAGGAGCTTTTTTATTCTTATTGACTCTTATCTGATACATATCCTTAACTTTTTCAATTTTAGCCTTTATTTGTTGATGAAGCTTCTTCATCTATTTGGCCATTTTCAACTTCAAAATGCACTCTAGACTTAACAGGAAGAGGTATAAAATCAAGAGAAGTTAGAGGACTGACACCATAATTTGCCTCAAAGGGGAGAATAAGTGGTGGCAAATGGAGTCCTATTGTAGGCAAATTTATCATGGGAAAGTTTAACATCCAATTCCCTCACATTTTTGTTCACCAAAGTCCTAAGCAAAGTGGAGAGGGTCTTCTTTTTCATCTTAGTATACCCATCGGTTTGAGGATGATAGGCGATGCTAAATAATAGCTTGGTGCCCAATGGCTTTCATAAGCATCTCTAAAAGTGGCCTACAAACTTAGTATCTCAGTCATACACTATACTCTTTTGAATTTCATGTAATTTGATGATCTATTTCAAATAGAGATGAGCAATGTAAGAAGTATGATCACTCTTGTTGTAAGACACAAAGTGAGCCATCTTAGTGAACCAATTAACTACCACTATAATAGCATCATAACCCTCTTTAGGTTCTCTGAAGAGCAATAATAAGGCCCATACTCACACTTTTTTGAGGTCGTTGAGGTACTGGAAGAGGACAACAAAAGCCTTGATAAAATTGGCTCGTTGCATAGATAGTCAATAAATTTTGAGATGACATCATGGACGTCACCTCCCATCTTTGGCCAATAGAAATGTTCTTTGAGAATGTCAATAGTTAATGCCAAAGTGGCTACGTAGACCACCATCAACAGTTTGTGCATTATCTCTTTGCAATGCACAACTGATTCCCTTTGAAAAGAAATTCATCTTGAACAATACAGGGACTCTTAGATCTATTCGGTTTAACATTTAGATAGGGGGAAAAGTCTTCATCCTCTTTATAAAGTTCTTTGAGAAATTAGAAGACAAGAATATGAGCTCCATAAGTGAAAGTAGTGAATAACGCCTTGAAAGAGCATCAAGCACCACATCGGAACTCCCTTTCTTGTACTTCACATCAAATGACAAGGATTATTGGAACTCTACTCACTTAGCACACCTAATATTGACCTTGTGCTGCCCATTAAGGCATTTCAAAGCCCCATGGTCGTAGTGGAGAACAAACTACTTTGGAGTTAGATAATGAGATCAATGTTCAAGAGCTCTCACAATAGCATAGAACTCTTTATGATAGGTGCTAGAATTCTTCCTTGAGCCATTTAAATTCTTAGTAGTGTAAGCAATTGGATATTTGTTTCGGATGAGAACTACACTAATGTTGACTGCCCTAGCATCACACTCTACTTCAAAGACTTGGTCAAAGTCTATAAGTGCTAAAATATGGACTTTTGAGAGTTTGGTCTTAAGTGTCTTAAAGGTCTCTAGGCAGCTTTAGACCATTTAAAAGTACCTTTTTTTATACACTATAATAGGGGCAGTAAGGGTGCTAAAATTCTTAATGAACCATATGTAGAATGAAGGCAAATCATGAAAACTCCTCACTTCAGTGACATTAGCAGAAGTTGGCTAAGATTTTATAGCGTCAACTTTGGACTAGTCTATAGAAATGCCATCTTTGAAAACAACATATCCCAATAATTTCACACTGTGAGTGAAGAATTCACATTTCTCCATCTTGGCATGGGGCCTTTGAGCCCTTGGAACAATGAAAACTACTTCAAGGCATTTGAGAAGTTTTTACTCATCGTTGGAACAGACAGGATGTTATCAAAGTAGACTACAATGAATTTCCTAAGAAATAGCTTAAAGACTTTGGTCATAAGTCTCATGAATGTGCTAGGGGCATTGTAGATCCCAAAAGGCATGATTGGCCATTTATAAAGACTACTCTTTATTTTGAAGGCTGTCTTCCATTTATCTCCTTCTTTCATTCAGATTTGGTGACAAGCACTCCTCAAATCAACTTTCAAGAGATGGAAGATGCATAAAGCTCATCAAGTATAGGCATGGGTACTTATATGTGATAGTAATGTTGTTAATGACCCCACTAGCGACACACATGCAAAAAGTGCTATCTTTCTTTGGAACTATAGGGTCGGAACCGAATAACGACTCATGTTTTCCCTCACAAAGCATATGGCCATCAATGCTTTAATCTGCCTTTGACGTCCTTTGGTCTCTTGAGGGTTACATCTATAAGTAGCTTTATTGGGTAATAGGACACCTAGAACAATGTCAATTTGGTGCTCTATCTCCTGAATTAGAGGCAGACTGAGAGTAAGGTCCTTTGGAAAGATGTCTTGAAAATTAGAGGCAAGGGCTTTAATTTTTGGGTGTAGGGTACTTTTAAGATCATTTTTGTTACTCTCTACCATGAGTAAGGCATAGATTTTATTTCCCTAATTAAGAGCTCTCTCAACCCATGTTTTACTTAAGAAAAAGTTTTTCTCCTTAATTAGCTAGGGGCTAAAGGTTGAGGGACTATATTTTCATGTCCTAGGTAAAGAGAATAGGTGTTCTGGAGGCTCGTACGAATCACAAGTTTATCAAATTATCAAAGACAATAAGTGATAAGCATTCATGGGTACCACATCACGAAGCACCTCATGTTTAAACTTTTTCCCAACTGAAAAGCAAACGAGGGCTTCCTTTGTTACCATAAGGTCACCTTCATCATTAAGCCATTCAAGGCTAAGCTTTGAACAAGAATGGTTAAAGCCACATTGGCACAATTTCTACCATCAATTATAAGATTACATACTTTGTTATTGATAATGTCTCGTGAATGAAAGATCACCTCACTTTGTTGTTTATCCAAAGAAAATTCATGAGTATGTACAATTCTTCTAAGGACAAGAAGCATTCCTTTATCAGCTTCTAGATGAGTTTAGTCTTCTTGGGAACCGTCATTCCCCTCCTTAGACTCTTCTACTTCCTTCACAAGCTTGTCTATCTTTGAAATCTCTTGAATGGACAAGATCCTCCTATTTAGCAATTGACTTAGAAGTGTCCATAGCCTTGGCACTTGAAACACTTCTTCCCTTCAAGCTTCTTAAGGACTTCTTTAGAAGTGAAAGGAAGGATTCCCGTGCCTCTATCTTCTTTAGTGGCTCTTAACCCTCCTAAAAAGGAAGAATTTGGAAGGGGCTGACACTTTGGAATAAGACTTTGAAAAGCCTTTCTTTTCCTTCTTTTGTTTCTCCACTTTGAGTGCAAATTTACAAATGCCTTTAAAGCTCCAATATGTTTGAAGTTCAACCTTTTTGGCAATATTTGGATTGAGACCATTGAGAAAGCGATCAATGGTTTGCTCTTTGGCTTTATTTCCATTCACTTTTCAGAAGGAGTTGTTCAAACTCGCTACTGTACTACCCAACACTAAGGTTGTCTTGTTTGAGAGAAAATATTTTGTTGTAGATCTCTTATTTGTAATTCTTAGGAATAAAGCGCTTGTTTCATTAACTTCTTTAGTTTAGCCTAAGATCTAATCATCCTCTCAGAAGCATAATTTGTGAGTTTGTGACTAGCAACTTTGAAGATCTGTGAATCATCAAAGTCATTGGCTTCAAATATGCAGTCAAGGGAATAGATCCATTTAAGGTATTCATTCAGTGTAAACTTGCATCAAATTTTGGAAGCTCCACCTTCACATCTCAAAAGTCATTTCATGGAAGCTTCTTAACCTGAATCATTAAATGAATCACTTGCGTCTTCCTCTCCATGAGTGGAGTCAAAGTTATTGGAGGGATCTATAGGAGCTATTTGACCTCTTTCATCTGTATGCCCTTGACAAGCACTAGGTTGAAAGGAGAGTTGATACATGATTCATTTGTTGTTGATGCTCTAAAATGGCTTGGTATCTCCTTTTCTCATGCAGTTGCTTAAGATTTGAATTTTTACAAGACAAATGTGGGTCTACCATTTCTAACATTTGTCAAATAGGGAAGAAGACTTTGACTAAAGGCCCTTTATGGAGCCTTAGATTTCTTTTGTGCCCAAAGATGTGTTTGGGACAAGGGTTCTTTATAGCAAAGTATTTGAGGCTTCCAAGCAGCAACCTGGATTTGCTCCGATACCAAATAGAGCGTGTTAAAGCCTGAAAAATTTCAAAGTTGAGATATTAAAATAAAATTTCAAAATTACTTAACTAGACTTTGGTTTGGTAGAGATTTGAGAACAGTTTGGGTTGATTTTGGTATGTAAATAGAGTTCAAGGTAACAGAGATATGACTTCAGTAAAGGTAAAGCCTTCACAAAGCATAGAAACCCACCAATAAGTTGATTAAAGACTAAGACATCCTCAACCTATCTGAATGATCCACTCAATTCACCCCCTAGGATACTTGGATAAATAGATAGAAATTTGGGAGTCAAGAAAGCTGCTTTTTCCATGATTTACTTCAACTTTCGAATGGATACAAACTTTGCAATTTATAAGGAATGGGTTTAGCTCCTAGTTAAACGAAAATGGCTAAACATTAAACTAGTACCCATAACCTTTAAACATTAAAGCTAAAACATGCAGAAAATTGAAGAAAAATATAAAAAGACCAGGCTTTATTTAGTGCTAGTTCAGCCGCTTTGATGATTCATCTTCCACCACTAAATGCATGTTCATGCGCGGGCTTTCCAAGTGAGAAGGACTTGAAAAGACTTGCATACCTTGAATTGAAGCTCAACAGTGGATGAATCTCGTGGAGTATTAATGGAGAAAATCAATAGTTCAGTCCTGCCCCTTAGATTTCCGTTAGCAGTAGTTTCAAAGTCACCACCAAAGTCTTTCACATACTGCTGACTTTGGCCAAATGCTGACTTTGGCAAACTCTCTAGAATATTATCAAAGTCTTTGGACTGACCATGAATTGGTGATAGGAAAGCCCCCGCTTCAATTAGCGTCATGTTTTTGCAATTTTATTAGTGCATTTTGGGTCGTTGTAGGCATTGGAAAAATAATAAATGGAACTAGAATTCACAAACAAAAAATGAAAAAAGAATAAGCTTTTCTAATGTGTAGTCAAATGGTTAAATGTAGCATGGTCACTAACACCTCTGGTAAGAATCAGTTATCGTCAAACCAATGTAAAGCAGAACTTAGACGTTTGGCCTTCATGCATATGTGAAAACCAACCCTCTTCTATGCGCTCAAAAGTGATCCGTTAAGAGATAATAGGTAAAATGCTAAATTATAGCAGGAATGATGTTGAGATAGAAGTCTAGAACACAACTTGTTTAATTGTGCTTTTAAAAGTTTTGATATTCAACCCTTTTTTATGAAAGGAGATAGCAATTCAAAAGGTAATAGAGAGATTTAAGGCACAAGATTTGTAAGAAAGATTATGATGGAATTAGAATAAAATCTACAAAATGGCAAATAAATCAATTACTAGCATGATCAAAGGAGTTTTCAATATTGTTTCATGAACTTCCGCAAATAAATTGAATCACTTTTAGACCAAAAAGATAAATCAAATGATGACACACACCGCGCCCTACGCCCCAAATTGGTCCGATCTAATGGGCCCACTTTGTTTGTGTCCTAGTCCATGTATTGTTGGAGTAATTTCCATTAAATGGAAATTTAATAAGACAATTATTTCCATAAAAATGGTTATGAAAATATATTTTTGAGTTATGCCTACATAATAATTAATTATCTTGATAATTAATTATTATAATGCATCTTTTGGTAAATAATTGATTTGATTAATTATTTATAAAGGGGTGCAAGATGGTTAACTAACTTATGCCTTTTAATGAAAGGATGCATTTGTGAAGATATATCTCCCTTTTGAAGTGCTATTTATGAAAGGATGTTATCCTTTCATGAAGAGACATAATATCTCTATAAATATTGACATGATGGCATATGAATGGTATGTTTTTGTTA
Organism: Pachycereus pringlei; assembly: GCA_002740445.1. Lineage (NCBI taxonomy): Eukaryota > Viridiplantae > Streptophyta > Magnoliopsida > Caryophyllales > Cactaceae > Pachycereus > Pachycereus pringlei. The sequence goes on from NCQS01104452.1 coordinate 7,939, forward strand.
GGCATGATCAAGAAATTACACTAACACCAAATCTCTTGAATTTCTATCATGTCTTGGACACTTAGAGTCCTATATTCGTGAGTGTAATATGCAGATAGGAGAGGCTTTTTTGAATCCCAAAGACCTATTCTGATAGCTCTGTTGCATGTGGAGGTGAAAAAAGTCTTTAGGAAAAGAATAATTATACCTGCCTAAAAGACTTAGTTAATTTGACATTGAGTTTGTCTATGACAGACTAAGATATGTATCTATCAAAATGAATTTTACACCAACAATCTAAAAACTCTATTTTGTCTGATACAAAGAAGCCAATAATTTTATGTGCCAAACTGAAGGTTTGATGAAACAAAGACATGTTCGTAAAAGAGATGAGTTTCTTAGACTAGTATAGTTGTTTCTCTTGGTGTAATCAACATTATGTTGATTTGTTGTACAATAAAGTACGATAACAGTCTTAGGGATATTGTACGTATAATTTTGGTTATGAGATCTAAAGGTATCTATAATCATATATATTTATAGTGATTATTGCATGGGAAGATTTTGATATGATATCAAAATAATGTATAGCCATGTGTTTATATAGTGAATAAATTGTGAAGTCCATGGAGATAAGTGGTTTATTTGGACTTGATGGCTATAATATGAAAATTATTCCAAAATAACTATGAATGCATTCAACTTTATTTTTGACGTTGTCTTGATGGATTAATTCATCCAATGGTGGCAATACAAGAAGTTGGAGTCAAATTGATTGCAAGATAAGTGTCTTCGACTTTGTTACTTTCAATTTTCTTTTATGTTTGTCTTCAATTTGGCTTAGTTTAATATTCTCAAAATAGCATGTAATATCTTATAACTAGACAATTGAAAATAATTTAACCTCATTATTTATTCTGTTCTGAACTGTCAACCCTTGATTATTATCATCATACCATTGAACTGTGAATCTATACTGGACTGTCGGCAATCGTATGTGATTACCAAGTGATCAAATATTGATCATGATTATCATGATAATGCATATTGTAATGGCAAAAATCCAATATTTGTTATGGAATATGAAAATCAAGCCTATGTCATCAGGGATTGAGATGATAAATTATAGCATCATTAAATATTCTTATGGTGGAAGTATATAATTCAGGGAATAAAATTATGCATAATTTTCATGGTATTGCATGAGATGGTCACTAAACATGAGGAGAGCAAAATTATAGTTTCTATGCCATTGATATTGCTAATCCATTGGCTTGAGCATGTTCACAACCAATATAATTTTGCTATCGTGACAATAATTACTATCATATGGTACATATGGTGGGAATTTAAGAGTAATTGTACAAAGATTTGCATTGTGTATGAAAATTTACTATTATGTATGTACCCTAACTTAATATGGTTTAAAGATAAATGCTTTTATTCTTGATGGGAGTATGCTATTTCCATGTTTTCTTGTAAATTATATGTCCATACATCTAGTTGGATATTTAAATGCCATTTGGACAAAATATTCACATGATATTTATGATTCATGAAATGTGGTTTATGAATTGGTTATTGATGTGAATGTAAGAATAAATTATTAATCTTTCATATAAATTAACGTGAAATGTAATTTATTTATTTCTATGTAATTCTAATTTGCTGAAATATGTATAAGTTCAGGATGCATTGTTGGACTTATTAATGCATTTTTTAAGCATGGTTTTAAATGCCTCTATTTTTGTTATGGACATTTGGATTTTATTTCTTCTAGTTTTGGAATTGTTCACATGGTATTAATGATTCCTAACATTATTATGATTTAATGCTTCAATGTGAATGGATCTTAAATGGGATAAAAGTTTTATCCTTGATGGAAATAAATATAATATTTTATTTATTTTCATGAGATTTTAAATATATACTAAAATATTAGAAGTCCACGAGGACTTGTGATAATACTTTAGTATGATTAATTTTAAGTCCATGCATATAAATTTAACTTATTGACTTGTTTATGACCATAAGATTCTTAGTATGGTCAAGAGAATTGGATGCATGCGAATGGATGTAAACGAGTACATGTTTACATTAATCCGTGAACATATATATGATGATTCTATAGTTATTTACTCTAGTTTGGAGTAAATGGTGGGGGTAATTTATACTCAGATGGTTATGTGATATGTTTTTAAGGCCGTTAATTGAAATTATGATTATAATTTCAAGTTGAACTTAGATGCAAATGTGAAATTATTTTTATGTATTAAACATTGCTAGAAAGGTTGAAATGTCAAAGTTTAAAAACTTAAATTTGTTATCATTTTAGTTGACTTTGTGAGTCTTATGCGCACATAATTAAGACTTATAAAGACAATAGATCCAGATGGACAAATAAATATACACATTTTGCATAATAGCTTGAAGTATTGAGAGTAGACTTTTGTAAAGTTGTTATTATCAAAACCATGGAATGAATCTTATGACTTTGGTAGGGATGGTGTTAAGCCCACACTAAGTCACCCATGGTGGATTCTCAACTTAACACTTAATAACCCATATTTTAAATAGAGGGTGAGCTTTTATTCTTAATAAATCTCAATGAAGAACATTTGAGTCGGTATAGAAATAAGTGTTTGATTAAGTTGTTTGTACTTAATCAATGGAGTGACTTGTTTCTTGTACTCAAATGTTTCCATTAATACTTTATGGGGTATTGATGAGGTTTACCTAGTGACTGTGAAGTTTGGTCGCTTCTGTGGAGTTTGGGCTTGACTCTAGAGCACTTACGAAATGGATACAGGACACACAGCTGTTAATAGTGTCAAATTACTAACTGATCTGGGATAAAAGTCTTGTGTACGACTTAGATGTAAGTGGTCAGAGAGGATAACTTGTTTAAAGCATAGCCTATCATGCGATCCTGATCATTTAACGGACAAGTCATTAAGATGAGGGTTCAATCGCCAGACATCTCCATTTATACACGAGACCTTCGAAAATTTGAGAAACCATTTGTTATGGAAATGGTGGGGGATTGTTGGAGTAATTTCCATTAAATGAAAATTTAATAAGATAATTATTTCCATAAAAATGGTTATGGAAATATATTTTTGAGTTATACCTGAATAATAACTAATTATCTTGATAATTAATTATTGTAATGCACCTTTTGATAAATAATTGATTTGATTAATTATTTATGAAGGGGTGCAAGATGGTTAACTAACTTATGCTTTTTAATGAAAGGATGTATTTGTGAAGAGATATGTCCCTTTCGAAGTGGTATTATGAAAGGATGTTATCCTTTCATGAAGAGGCATGATATCTCCATAAATATGGACATGTTGGCATATGAATGATACGCTTTTGATGGGCATGATCAAGTAATTATACTAATACCACAATCCCTTGAATTTCTATCATGTCTTGGGCACTTAGGGTCCTATCTTCGTGAGTACAACATGCTGATAGGGGAGACTTCTGTATATCCCAAAGACCTATTCTAGTTGCCATGTTGCACATGGGGCAAATAGAGTCTTTAGGAAAAGAGTAACTGTACTGGCCTAGAAGTCTCAGTTAATTTGACATTGAGTTTGTCTGTGACAAACTGCAAAATGTATCTATCAAACCAAATTTTATACCAACATGTACTACTTAGGCCTACACTTTGTTCAAAGACAAGAGAGACAATGAGATATATCAACACCCATTTTCCCCACTCCAAGTTCCACATAGGAGTCTTTTCTCTATTCCTTTGTAAAATCAGGCTTTCATTGAAAATTTTGAGGTACATTCTATTTTCGACCTCTATACTTTTAAAGAATCCATTTGGTACATAGTATTGAAATAAAGATGTTTTTCATATACATAGTATTGAAATAAAGATGTTTTTCATAAATTTAACATCATGGATATTATTACAAAGACTAATAAATATTTCAAATTGTGAATGAAATGACTTTTTCAAAAAACACAAGGTACCAAATGAAATAGCCCCAATTTTAAATTAAATTGGACAATACTAATACACACTTACACGGTTACATGCATAGATATGTGTGTGTATGCGTGTATGCATATAGGCATTATAGAGACATATAAAGAGATGGTTAATTTTCTTCCTCCTTGTTTTGCGTATGGACATATAATAAAAAACTATTTCATCTCTCCTTTTGGCAACTTATTTGTTCCAGCCTCTAAGATGCATGTATGAACTTTTTTGGAATTAGTGTATATAATAATCATTTGCTAGTTCATATTTATTTACACATGTGGATTTCATAATATGTTATGCTAACGTATTACTTTAATGAGTAGAAGTTAGGGAAAGATTATATTAGAAATTATAGTCTAAAGAAGGAAAGAGATATCTTTAAGCTAGTAAGAGCTAGGGAAATAAGAATGAGAGATCTAGGTAGTGTAAGGTACCTTAAAGATGGAGATGAGGATACTAAGATAAAGGAAAGATGACAGAGATACTTCTATAAGCTCTTTAATGGGGAGAGGCTTGAGGATCCCCAACATGATAAAAGAAAGTGTCTAGAGGGGCAACATAACTCTAGGTCATGCTAGCGTCACTAAGGAGGAGATTAAAGGGACATTAAGGAAGATGAAGAATTGAAAGGCAGTCGGCCCAGATAGTATCCCTATCGAAATCTGAAAGTGTTTAGGTGAAGAGGGTCTTGAAAGGCTAATAGAGCTTTTTAAGGTTATATTTGGAACCACAAAAATGCCCAACATATGGAGATTCAATATAGTTATACCAATACAAAAAACAAGGATGATATTCAGCACTACAATGACTATAGATGTATCAAACTACTTAGTCACACTGTAAAGTTATGAGAAAGGGTGATTGAGGGAAAATTGAGGGCTGATATAACAATCTTGGAGAATCAGTTTGATTTTATGCCATGTAGTCAACCATAGAGGCTATCCATCTTCTAAGAAGGCTTATGAAATTCTATAGGGATAGAAATAAGGATCTCCATATGATGTTTTATCGACTTAGAGAAAGCTTATGATAAGGTATCGTAGAAAGTGTTATGGATGTATTTGGAGAAGAAATATATGCTTCTTACTTATATTCAAGTTCTAAGATATATACGAAGAGGTAAGGATAAGAGTTAGGACCTTAAGAGGGGACACAAATAATTTTACTATAGAAATTGGGCTCCATTAGGGATTAGCACTGGGCCCTTTTCTTTTTACTATAGATGGGCTCACTAAGGGGATCCAAAATGAGGTATCATGCTGTATACTTTTTGCTGATGACATAGTTCTTATTGTTGAGACTAGGGAGGAAGTTAATGACAAGTTGAAGCAGTGTAGAGATACCCTAGAAGCTAAAGGTTTCAAGTTAAGTTGGTTAAAGACTGAGCACCTAAAATATTGATTCAGTGAAGGGTAGGGTGGTAATGAATATGAGGTCAGATACCTACTCTTGATTATTTTTAAAAAAGTAGATATTGATTGGGATATTAATCATCGAATAAAGGTCGGATGATAAAAATGGAAGAATACTTTAGGGATGTCGTGCGATAACAAAATCCCACTAAGATTGAAGGAGAGCACTTATCGTATGGTTGTTAGACCAGCTTTATTGCATGGTGCAGAGTGTTTGCCAATTAAGAGGACTCAAGTCCAAAGAAAGATGGTGGCTGGTATGAGGATGATTCATTCGATGTATGGATACACGTGATTAGATAAGATTAGAAGTTTAATGATTAGTGACAAAGTATGAGTGTTATTCATGGATGATAGACTTAGATGGCTTAGCTATATAAGGAAAAGGAGTATGGATGCTCCTTTGAGGAGATGTGAACAGATTACCCTTTCGAAGTGTAGAAGGGGTCAAGGTAGACCTAGGAAGAGTTTGAAAAGAAGTGATTACGCATGATTTGAAGAATTTATTAGAATTAATGAAGGACATGACTTAAGATAGGCAGCTATAGAGGGCTAGGATTAAGGTTGTAGATCTTAGATAGCATGTTACCCCCTATAGATCCTGGGTACATAGGAAGCATGAATGTGTGGTTTAGGCTATTCCATATATCATACATTTCTAGTGAGAGTCTACTAGTAGTATTTCTGAGTTTAATATACAATTTCATGTTATTTATTTATTATGCTGGAATTATCTTTATTATTTATAAGGTTCTACTTATGAGTTTTGTTGTTTTCGCTACCTTTTGTATTAAAAATTTTTCAACTCCAAAATGTTTTTATCAAATTTTTAAGTGAGTCTATTGGAACCCGCCTCTGTGTGGACAATACCCACATGTGTAAGGCTATTTACATTTGGATCTCTCCAAACCCTAAGTAAGCAGAACCCACATTGGGAGTGGTTGTTATTGTTGTTGTTATTGTACTATTTTAGCGAGCACACTATGTTAGAATCTTTTATTGGTGAATCAAAGTCACTTGTTCAAAACGTCAACATAGCAACAGTCAATAAGGGTACGTTTCTTTCAACTTTCTTTTTTTTTTTCAAATAAATTCACTTTAGTTCATCAAAAATAAGTTTAGCTCAATGAAAATAAATTCAATTCGATCAATTAAACAAAAGTATGTTAACAATTCGATATAAATAAGTTTACTTCAACCAAAATAAGTTTAGTGTAATGCCATTAATTGGAAATATGTTCAGTTCAATTTTAATAAATTCAATTTAGAAAAGTTTTAGCAAAATTAAGTTAAAAAAGAGAACTAAACTACATATGCTACTATTGCATTGTAGAATAGGCAACAACTAACACTTATTTGAGAAATGCCAAAGGCTGCCATGAAAGTAGGCATTAATGTAAAGTAACTATATGGTCCACCCGGTTGTACAATTGCAAATGTTCAAATGGCCCCACAATTGTCCAGCCAGTGCGCGCCACATAAGCAAAATAAAAAAACAGCTCAATAAAAATACAAAAGCAAAAAACCACTTAGAAACACTGTCGATTCAAAACACTCACAAACCCACGAACTTCCCCTC
>NCQS01104513.1:0-15788 GCA_002740445.1 Pachycereus pringlei
AGTGTAATTACAACATTACTTATGTCCACAACAGCTTTTTATTTACTATTTCCCTACATACCTTGAAAATGTCCACTTGATCATGCTCCGTGCAAAAGCACGGGCCCAGACTAGGACTATTAAATGTTAACAAATTGTGCTTAATTACATCAACATTATTTGCAATATCGTGCTTCGCACGATTAGTTTTAGACTTCTCTTTTTACAACTTGTTGAACGCATAATTTATCCTTTATGATTAGCTAAATATTAATAATATCTAAAGATATGTAGTCTCATTAACCAGTACTAATGAATATTAAGAGATGTTGAAGTCTTTTTCCTTGATCTAATGGCTAAACCTCCTATTAACCATTAAAATAAAGAAATAAAAATTATTTTAGATCATAACTTATAAAACATGATATTAACTCATTAAATTTTAAAAGGAAAATATAATTAAATTAAGAACATTGTGATGTTGTCACTAGTAGTAAAAATAAGAGAAATGTTACCAAATATTACATTTATTGTCATTTTTTACTAAGTGGTTAAGTTATGTAAGTTGTTTATAAAACAAAGAAATGAAAAACTTTTTCCTAATATGTTTGTTTTAATTAAATACATACGTAAGCTATATATAAGCTATACAAGAGATCCTAAAATCATGCACAACTATACATTCACGCATATGTCAAGATTTTATGTCATTTGTAGGCATTCACCCACAGGAAAACAAAGAACCCTAGCACTCCTAAAATATAAGCATCCTAATATAATATTTTATGAACATTAACTACAAAAAATAGGACTTATGATAGCAAGATTGATTTGTTGGCAAATAGTTAATTTACTGTTGGCAATGGCTATGCTAGCAAAACCATTTATGTCGGTTGTACTGTTGGGATTGGTTCTGTTGATAAAGCTCTTTCGAACAGAAAATTGTGTTATGTTGTGAATGTTAAATAATACCAACAAAAATTAATCTGTTGGCATTACTTATTCTAACAATTTTGATCCGTTGACATTAGTGTTCCAAGTAGAAATCGATCTATTGGCATTTCTATTGGCATTGCTTATTCTAACGGTTTTAATTTGTTGCAATTAGTATTCCAAACAAAAGTCTATGTATATTGATATGTGTTGGTGTTACCATTGCTAACATATGATTACTATTGGTGTTGCAATTTTCCACTTTAATAAGCTCCACTGGCATTTGTTGCTATCCCCATGTTGGTTTTGTTGGCATAAATATGAGTATGTCTTATAAATATTTTACAAATAACGGAACTTAATTATCAACAATTATTTCTTTTGCAAATGGGCATCGTACTAAATTGATGTGCTACTATGAGCAACGACAGAAGCATGTAACTATTACTAGGATATCAACATTTATGCTGTTAGGGAATAAGTAATGTTCAATAATATATATAAGTACTGATGAGAATGTATTTGAAGCTCAACATCATCTCTATTAATAAATTGTTATACCCAAATTACTAGACATTGTGCATGATTAAGAAAGAAACGAAAATAGTATGTAATATTAAATGAGTCCACTACTCGTAATTAGTATCAAACGAGTCCGCAACATCATTCAAATGGTAAGTCATACATCTTGATCATCCTCATCATCTAACACAAATTCATCTCCACCTGAAGCTGAACCATGCTCATAGAATGGAAAATCCTTCTCAAACTCTTGCTAGAAAGAACGATCAACTTCCTTGACTTCAATACTTCCATATTCTCCTCTTCTAAGTTAAGACTGACATCATTACAATATTTTGTTGCATAAATACCTATCCAATTAAACATATTCCCCTAAAGAATAAATGTATCAATGTTAAAGTACTTCAATTATTTGTGGAAAAGATTTTTAGGAATTACCTTTAGTAAAAGTAAGTCCCCCAATCACTCGTCCAACCCAATCAACTGTCCTCTCTGTCTTATGCTGAGCCCTTTCAACTTTTTATTCTATCTCTTACAATTTTACTATCATATTCTTCAAGTCCTCATCTGCTTTTATTCTTCTTGCTCGTTCTATGGTTTATGCACATCTCTTTTCAAGAGAATGTGGCACCTTGACACTAACCCATAAGTCTTTGCATAGCCCTTTTTATCTTCACCAACAATTCCTCATATATATTATCTTACATAGCTCTATCTAATCTTGAACTCCCTTGTAATCCATCCATTTTTGTTCGAATTGCATCCTATATAAAATTATATAAAATCAGCCAATATAATTATCATCAAATAACTCAAACAAAAGGAATACAAATATGACAAATAATCATAAAAAGAGTATCAAGTAGAGACTTAAAACTGATCATACCAACTTTACACAAGTTTTCATAGCTACTGAAGTGATATGATTTCACCTGGCTGAGAATACATTAATGATAGTAAGCTTATAAACTTTTAAATTGTTTGAGTGCATAAAGTTAAAAGCCTCTAAAGTTTATGCATCATTGTACACTGTCCCAAATACCCAGCTAAAAAACTAAATCAAATAGTGCACTCAGCCAAAAAAACTAAATCAAACAACACATGATGAGTTAAAAACTAAATCAACCAGCCACAACCTTGTGCTTTCTTATCTTTCACAATTTGCTGCTAAGGGTTTGAGGAAAAAAAATTAGAAGTCGAGTTCGTCATGCTCTAATTCTCATGCTCTTCCTTACTTCTTCCTAGTGGCTATTTGGCAATGAACAATACTAAATGATATAATAAAGAAACCCAAACTCGACAATGAACATCTAGTTTAGCTTATACAAAATAGTCACAAACCACTTAATAGACTAGCTAAATTTCACGGAGAACAACCCCTATTGTTCTAATGAACCAATTGTACTTTCTCAGCAAATCACTATCCTTCATTTCTGTGGTGAACATATCCAAACTAGATAGTAAACAACCATGCATAGCTCAATGAACAAACTAAAGTTTGATAGAGAATTAGAGCCTTTTGGAGCAAATCAATGGTTTGAATCCTCACAGTGAGCTGACCCATGCCTGCAAGCGTATGAGTGTTGTAGTTTAGTAAAGATATTTCTTTCACGGAGACCAATTGTAATCTATTGAGTTTTGTCCTATAAAAGTGCTAAGCAAGTAAATTTCAATAGAGAGTTTGAACGGCACTATAACCTAATTAGAAAATTCAATCAATTTAAAACATCTAGGGATTTGTTTCACCTTGTAAAGATGTGGATCATTGAAATATATTATGTACTTGATCTATAACGGGAGATTGGAAGGGGTGTGATCGCATTTAGAATTCAATCTTCTTTCAAAATAAACTGAATTGCCTAGGCTAACCAACTATCATTCTGTCAAGTGTCGTTGTTTAGTCGAAGTTACAGATTTTTGATGGCTATAAGTCCTCTTGACAAGCAAATCTCTTTCATGCGTTGCTAAGTCAAGTCCCATCTTGTCAATCAAATAGCAAGTTTCACCTTTCAGTCCTTCAACTAACTATTTAGAAGCAGCAAATGAATTTAGCCAAAATTCAATCACAACAATTTCCCACACAAGATAAATTCATCCAATCCCAATCAAGAAAAAGTACAAATAAATAACGATGAAAGATTCCAACATCAATACTTGGCTAACAATTCCTAGATTGAGAAAACTACTCACACATATTTAAATTAACAATACTAGATAGAGTTTGAGAGAAGAAAACTTAGCACAATTGGAGATCTTTTAATGGTTTCCTAACTTTACAAGGGCTCTAAAACAGCAAGCACTTCTTCAACACTCGCACTCAAAACTACTAGAAATCTAAACTAAACTTAGAAAAATGGAAAAGAATGAAAAAACTATAGGGAAGGAGTTCTCTTTTATGCTATGTGTGTCTTCATCTGCTACAAAATAACCCTATTTAAAGAAGAATTCGATCAACCTCAGCCACACAATGAAGGAAAACGAAAAGACTTGTAGTTATAGCCTTACCACGGACCGTGGCCTTCACCATGAACAGTTCATGGTAAGCTGTATCTCGATACTCTTTTGTTCTTTCTTCCTTCGATGGGTATAGTCACTTGGGGGTGTCCATAGGGAGTCAAACTACACTCATTGGCGGTCACTTTTGGGATAAAATGGTCCAAAAGCAAAGTACTAAAAAGAACCATATCCAAGCATAAAACCAAAAAAGGAGTGGATAATATAGTACAAAGCACATAATTGTCTCTAAAAATGGCACAAAATAGCCTCTAAATAGAGTGCATTTTGAGGACTTATCAAACTCCTCCATGCTTAAACCATTGCTTGTCCCCAAGTAACTATGAAACCGAGTCTAAAGAAAAAAATTGAACAACCTCCTCAGGAAGACAGCAGTAGTAACATCAATAACCAAATCAACCCAAAAGGTTTAGCCCAAAAGTAATGAAAAACTTTTACCAACAGATAGGAGAAGGAAATTTTTGAAAAAGTAAGAACCATCCCATCAAAATATTAAAGCAATCATTGAAATCAACTTAAATAATCATATCGGCATATTACAATAAGTAGAGTTTAGAAGAACCAATAGAACTTCACTTTAGGGATGATACACTCATCACTTATGTGCTTAAAATAGAATACGGTTCTCTCAAATCTCATTCCATAGAACCAACTCAACCATAAGCTTAATAAGACTCTCTAATTCGCCACCACTATAATGCAAAACACAACAAGGTTATCATGAGGTCTTTTAAGGATTGTAACAGGGCAAATAAATAAAGGTAAGAAGGGAACAACCATTTTAGAATTTGTGGAGTTAAAAGCCAAAGACTAAGAGCACAAACCATTATCTCCCAACTAAAACATATTCCTCAAAATATCAGCAACATCCCCAAGTGATGTCACAAAGAAAAGTGCCTAAAAATATAAAGCCAATGCTGAATCCTTTTATTACATCATTTTTTTCCTTTTTTTTGTGTGTTTGCTTGATTTTGCTTTTTTCTTTTTTTTCCTTTCTTTTGCTGTTTTTTTAAACATATACACTTTTTTTTAACAAACCTTTGATGTGCTTTGTTTCTTTTCTTTTTCGTTTTTCAAAGAGGAGGATAATGCCAAAGGAAACTATGCACTTTCAACACTTGTCTTGGAACTCACAAAACATAACCCAATTGACTTTGAAGGAAAAAATAGAGCATGAATCCTTTATCACATCCAACTAAACCACAATATCTATAAAATGTTATTATTCACAAATACTCCCAATCAACTATGAAAACTCTATAGCTTTGGCTAAAAGGATAAGACATACGTGTGTGGCAAAAGATAATAATATAGGTTCTCATCAATAAACACAGCAAAGGCTCAAAAGGGTAGCAAGGGATAAATCATTCACATAAGTGTGGCTATTTGGTCAATGTAATTCATAAAGTCAAAGAATGCCTCAATCATGTTGCCTAAGTAAGCATGCTAAATGTGATCTCGAACAAGAGTCAAAGCAAGTTTTAGAGACTTGAAATCTAGGAAGAGTCACACATGAAAGGAAATATGAGACTAAAATGATGAATTAGTCTATTCAACCTCAAAATCTCAAAGGACAAAGCTTATCTAGCTCTTTGAATTTCATACGCCAAATACTCATGGCAAGAATTATTAAGCAATCAACTCATATCTAACATCAGGGTCAAAACATGAAGCATAGTTTGAAAATGCAGAAATGAATATTTTGTTCACAAATGGGCCAAACAAAAAGAGTCAAAATAGGCAAAAGAAAGCTACTTAGTCTAAAGACTCATTATCGGAGGATTTATAGGCTTTTTTTTTTTGAATTTTTGCATCATTTTGTTTTTTTGGGCTTTTCCTTTTTTTGGGTTTTTTTGTTTTTTACTTAGCCTAAAATGCAACCAAAAACTAAAAAGCATCAAAACAAAACTAAAGTGAAGAAAGAAACCTAGAAAAACTAGATGATCAACTAAAAAAGCAAACTAAACCTAAATGCATGACCTAAAAACACAGATTTTCACACATTCATAACACATATATATATGACCACAAACAACTCAACGCATTTCCTCAATGCAAGCATAAAACTCTAAAAGGGATAAGGAGAAGGTTTAGATAGGTGATAGACAGCAGGCTTGTTAATAGATTCCCCTATATAATAAGGTTTAAGACGCTGCTCATTTACTTTAAATGTACCAGTTGTCTCGCTCCAGACTTCCACTACTCCATGAGGGAAGACTTTGATAACTTTAACTGGGCCCGACCACCAGGATCTCAACTTGCCTGGAAATAACCTCAACTTAGAATTGAATAATAAGACTGGGTCTCCTACCTCAAATCTTTTCTTTAGAATATGCTTGTCATGCCAGTGCATGGTCCTTTCCTTATAAATTCGTGAGCTTTCATAGGCCTATAGATGTAACTCATCTAACTCATTCAACTGCAGAAGCCTCTTCTCACCAGCTGCCTTAAGATCGAAGTTTAGAGTACTAATTGACCAATATGCCTTGTGTTCTAACTCAACCAACAAATGACAAGATTTTTCAAAAATTAAGCGGTATGGAGTAGTATTGAGAGGTGTTTTATAAGCAGTCTGGTAAGCCTAGAGTACGTCGTCAAGCTTTTTAGACCAATCCTTTCGGGACCGATGAATTGTTTTTTCCAAAAATGCTTTTAACCCTCGATTAGATAACTCAACTTGGCCATTGGTTTGCGGATGATAAGGCATAGCAATTTTATGAAAAACCCCACACTTCTTTAGGAGGGATTGAAGTGGCTTGTTGCAAAAATGAGTCCCATTATCGCTCAAGAGAGCTCTTAGTTTGCCAACCTTGCAAATATATTCTTTTTAAGAAACATAATTAACACTATAAATCATTAGTAAGAGAGGCAATAGCTTCTACCCACTTGGAAACATAATCAACCGCCACAAGGATATAAAGATTATTGTGAAAAGAAGGAAATAGTCCCATAAAGTCAATTCCCAAACATCGAAAAGTACTACCTCAAGGATCCCACTTTGAGGCATCTCATGCCACTTGGAAATATTCTCCATGCATTGGCATCTGTCGTAACCCATAATGAAAGTTCTGACATATTTAAAGAGAGTAGGCCAACAAAAACTGGCTTGAAGCACCTTAGTTATAGGCTTGTCAGGTCCAAAGTGTCCACCATAAGTTGAGGCATGGCAATGGTGGAGGATACTAGGAACCTCATCTTCTGGCAAACATCTTTTATACACTCCGTCTCCACATAACTTGTAGAGTACAGGCTCTCCCCACACATAATAGTTGGCATTAGAAAGGAATCTCTTCCGTTGTTGATAAGATAATCGGGTTGGCATAACTCCACATACTTTAAAATTTACCAAATGAACATACCATGGTACCGCCTGGTGAGATATTGCAAGGAGTTAGTCATTTGGGAAAGAGTCATCTATGGGAAGTTCCTCTGTTCGTGCGGCCTCGGGACCTAAGCGAGATAAGTGGTCGGACATTGCATTTTCACAACCTACTTTGCCCCAAATTTCCAAATCAAATTCTTGGAGAAGAAGCATCTAGTGAATGACACAGGGCTTAGAGTTGGACTTCTACAAACGATGTTTCAATGTAGCATGATCAGTAAAAATGATCACCTTAGAATTTATCAAATATGAATGGAATTTCTCCTAGGTAGACACAACAGCTAGGAATTGCTTCTAGGTTGTGGCATGATTCATTTGAGCATCATCCAAAGTTCGGCTTGCATAGTAGATGACAAGGCTTATTGCTTTCCTTTGTCCCAAAATTGCTCCCACTGCATAGTCACTGGCATCGCACATAACCTCAAAAGGTAACTCCCAATCTAGGGCCTGCATAATTGGGGCGGAAATCAAAGCCTCCTTTAACCTGTGAAAGGAACTTAAACATTCTTGATTAAATTCAAAGGACACATCTTTGACAAGCAAATGGGTGAGAGGTTTAGCAATTTTCATAAAATCTTTTATGGACCATCGGTATAAATGAACATGTCTAAAAAAACTCCTCACACCCTTTAAAGAAGAAGGTGCTGGTAATTAATCAATTACTTCTACCTTTGCTTTGTCAACTTCAATGCCCCTATTTGAATTAATATGGCCTAAAATAACCCCCTCTTCTACCATAAAATGGCACTTTTTTCAATTCAAGAGCAAATTCATATCTTCATATCTTTGCAAGACTTTAGACAAATAATTCAAGCAGTGGTCAACAGTTGTAACATATGTAGAAAAATCATCCATAAAGACTTCCACTTTGTGTTTAATAAAATCAAAAAAAAATAGCCATCATACATGGTTGAAATATGATGGGGGCGTTACATAACCCAAATGGCATTCTCTGATAAGCAAATGCACTGCATGGACAAGTAAAGGTAGTCTTATCTTGATCACTAGGAAGAATAGAGATTTGAAAGAATCCTGAATAGCCATCTAAGTAGCAAAAATAAGAGTTCTTTGGCAACCTCTAGAGCATTTGGTCAATGAAAGGTAGGGGAAAATGGTCCTTTCAGGTGGCTTTATTCAATTTCTTATAATCTATGCACATACGCCAACCAGTAACTATCCTAGTAGGTATAAGTTTATTATTTTTATTTCTTACAACCATCATTCACACACCCTTTTTAGGGACAACATGGATCGAACTTACCCACTCACTATCAGAGATAGGATAGATAATGCTAGCCTTAAGTAGTTCTAAAATTTCTTTCTTTACCACATCGTGAGGGTTCAATCTACTTTGGTGTTCAATAGAGGGTTTATAGTCATCTTCCATCAAAATACGATGCATAAACATAGAAGGGTGGATGCCTTTAATGTCATTAAGAGTATATCCCATGGTCTTAAGATGCAATCTAAGTATTCTTAGCAAAGAGTCAACTTAAGATGCATTTAAACTCGCATTCACAATCACAGGATATGTAGAATTCGGGCCAAGAAACTCATACCTCAAAGAGAAAGGAAGAGGTTTTAGTTATACCTCAGGGGCACGTTCCTCATCTATTGAGGATCCTTCATCATGTGCTAGCAATTCCATCATGGCAAAGGGCTATCTGGTGGCAAAACTTTCAGGAATCGAGCACACATTGCTACTTTCGGGTTTTCATCTCAAGTAGTACTATCATTTAATAAACAATACTCAAGTGGATCATGAGGATCATTATTAGAAATAGTCTTCTGTACCAAACTATTCACTATAGCAATCTGATGACACTTTCTAGAGATAGAAGGAAACTTAGAAGCTTTAATCAAGTTGAATTCCACAAGTTCATCATCCACATCAAAAGACAACTTGCCATTTTTGACATCTATACGACACCCAGCAGTGGCCAAGAATGGCCTCCTAGGAATAATAGGGGTGTGCGTATCCTCTTCTACTTCAAGGATTATAAAATCTACAGGCACATATAAGTTTCCTACATTAATGGGAACATCCTTTAAAATAGCTACGGGGTAACTTATAGAACGGTTCGCCAATTGTAAAGGGATAGTAGTGGGTCTCATTTCTCCTAGGTCCAACTTCTTGTAAAGAGAGAAGGGCATTAAACTTACACTAGACCCTAAATCACATAAGGCAAGATCTATGAACTCATTCCCTATCAGACAAGGGATAACAAAACTACCGGTATCCTTAAGCTTAGTAGGGAGCTTATTTTAAATTGTGGCACTACATTCTTCGGTCAATGCCACTGTTTCATGCTCTTCTAGCTTTCTTTCATTAGATAAAATCTCTATCAAAAATTTAGCATAGGACGGCATTTGTAACAAGGCATCAGTGAATGGAATGTTAATGTCCAGTTTCTTAAGGACTTTTAAAAACTTCCTAAATCGTTGGTTAAGTTTAGCATTAGCCATTCATTGAGGGTATGGTAATGGTGGTACATAGGGTTTTTGGGAGATTTTCTTAGGGTCATCAGGAAGCTTATTAGAAGTATCGTCACCTATATCCTCATTAGAAGAATTAGGTATTGCTTTCTCAATGACTTCATCTTTTCCATATGTAAATATTCATTTTGGCGAACCCCTTTAGGTCTATCAAGTTGCTTACCCCCTCTTAAAATCACGGCATTACATTGTTCCCCAAAGCTAAGTTCATTCTTACTAGGAAATTTACCTAAAGGTGTAGATGAACATATAACTTGTTGAGCTATTTGAGTTTTCAACATCTTATTGTGAGTAGTAAGCACATCAACCATAGAGGCCAATTACTCAATGTACTCATCTTGCTTTTGTTGTGTCAAAAGCATATTAGCCGCCATAGACTCTAAGTTGTATTTTTGAGATGCTTGTTGAGGATATGATAGTCTTTAAAATCTAGGGGGTGGTCTAAAATTCGTTTGGGCCATGAATGGGGCATTAGAGTTATAAGAGAAATTGGGGTGATTTCTTCAACCTGAATTATATGTGCTGGAGAAAGGGTCATTTGTTGGTCTAAGGTGATAGTTGTTGACATAGTTGACCTGATCACTTACATCTTAGCAAAAGGACTGCCTACTTAATAATACATAGTCAAATTATCAACTAATCCACATGTATCACATGATGGGAATAGGTGCTTGAATTAATAGAATTAACATTCTAGTCCTCTAATTTTTGAGACATAGCATCAACTTTAGAAGAAAGCATAGAAATAGCATCTAATTCTAGCTTACCTCTAACCCGCTTGGGTTGGGCTCTCTCAGATGACCATTGGAAATTGTTAAGGGCCATATCTTCTATAAGATTGTGTGCTTCATCTTCAGTTTTGTTCATAAGGGTACCTCCTGCTGCCACATCAATAGTACACCATAATGGCTGAGTGACTCAGTTATAGAATGTTTACATAATCATCCATCTTTGAAGGCCATGGTCAGGTCATATCGTAAAAGATCCTTGAATCGCTCATAGGCTTTATATAGCGTCTTATCTTCCTATTGAGAGAAAGTAGTAATTTGATTTCGCAGGCTTGCCATCTTGCTCGAAGGAAAGAACTTGGCAAGAAAGACTTTTACAAACTCGTCCCACGTCGTTATGCATCCTGGAGGCAACAAGTGAAGCTATGCCCTTGCCTTATCCCTAAGTGAAAAGGGAAATAGGCGCAAGCAGCTGGCATCAGTAGAAACTCCATTGCGTTTTAACCTGTCACACATCTCTAAAGAGACCGAGAGGTGTAAGTTTGGATCTTCTAATGGGGTGCTTCCGAACAGGGATTGTTGTACCATTGATATAAGGGCTGGTTTGAGCTTAAAATTGTTTGCTTTTACAGTTGGCTGAGTGATGCCTTAGGAAAGGCTTTAGGCTCCCGGGGTAACAAAATCCCGAAGTGTCCTTCTTTGGTCACCTCCTATTCCTGCCATCAATGAAGAAACTGCTTGAGCCTTGAGTCTTTGCTCTTCTACCCTTAATTTCTCGCTCCTAGAGCAAAAAGTCCTTTAGATTTTTAGATCGAATTCAAACGAAAAGGGACTTTGCATATAAAGGAGAAATCTATAAAATTAGAAACAAACTACCAACACAAATCAAAAATATAAATAAAAAGAAAAAAATGAGAAAAGGCTTAGTCAATTTCTAAGGGCTAACTCAATATCTATAAATTTGGTCCTCGGTAACAGCGTTAAAAACTTGACCTATGCTCGCAAGCGCACAGGTGTTGTAGTTTAGTAAAGATATTGCTCCCACAGAGACTAATTGTAATCTATTGAGTTTTATCCTATAAAAGTGCTAAGCAAGTAAATTTTAATAGAGAGTTTGAATGACACTTTAACCTAATTGGGAAATTCAATCAATTTAAGGCATCTAGGGATTTGTTTCACCGTGTAAAGATGTGTATCAGTGAAATATATCATGTACTTGGTCTATAATGGGAGATTGAAAGGGGTGCAATCACATTTGATCTATAATGGGAAAGAGGTGCAATCGCATTTAGAATTCAATCTTCTTTCGAAATAAACTAAGTTGCCTAGACTAGCCAATTATTATTCTTTCAAATGTCCTTGTTTAGTCTAATTTATAGATCTTTGATGGCTAAAAGTCCTCTTGACAAGCAAATCTCTTTCAAGTATTGCTAAGTCAAGTCCTATCTTGTCAATCACATAGTAAGTTTCACCTTTCAGTCGTTCACTAACTATTTAGAATTAGCAAATAAATTTGGCCAAAATTCAGTCACAAGAATTTCACATAGAAGATAAATTCAACCAATCCCGATCAAGAACAAGTACAACTAAATATAGATGAAAGATTCCAACATCAATACTTGGCTAACAATCCTAACGGTCCTTAGATTGAGAAAACTACTCCTATATGTTTAAGTTAACAATAGTAAATAGAGTTTGAGAGAAGAAAACTTAGCACAATTAGAGATCCTTCAAGGGTTTCCCAACTTCACTAGGGCTCCAAAACAGTAAGCACTTCTTCAACACTCACATTCGAAACTACTAGGAATCTAAACTAAACTTAGAAAAATGGAAAAACTAGAGAGAAAGAGTTCTCTTTTCTGCTGTATATGTCATCATCTACTGTGAAATAACCCTATTTAAAGAAGAACTCAATCACCTCAGCCACACAATGATGTTAAACGAACAGGCTTGCAGTTGTGGCCTCACTACGAACCATGCCCTTCAGCACAGATAATCCGAGATAAGCTTTATCTTGGTACTCTTCTTTTCTTTCTTACTTCCACAGGCGTAGGGACTTAGGTGTGTCCATGGGGAGTCAAGCTACACTCATTTATGGTCAATTTTGGGGTAAAATTGCCCAAAAACTTGTAAAACACAAAAAAGAAACCCGAGCATAAAATCAAAAAAGAAGTGCATAATATAACATAAGGTACATAATTCTCCCTAAAAATGGCACAAAATGACGTCGAGATAGAGTGCATTTTAAGGGCTTATCATGAATATTACTTGTTGTTCTAATGAACCAAGTGTATACTTAGAAAATAATGTAATAATCAACCTCCATCTCGCTAGTAAAAACTCTTGATCAATTGAAGGCTGTGAACTTGTTGAGGGAGATGATGAATATATCAAACTTTTAAGTGCATAACCCAGCATGCCCACGAAGAAAACTTATTTGATTAATGAAAATGACAGAATGAGAGATAGAAAATTACACCACAACAACCTAAATCTGAGCGAAAATCCTTGAATCTGCTCTCATTCACTTACCTCCCTCATTGGTCCAACGACAATAATCAAATTAAAAAGTATGTATCTATGTGCTTGTTCTCATAGGTAATCATCGACCTGTTTGTCATTCTTTTTGGACATAGGACAATATTTAAGAGAAAAATTTGATAAACCCTCATGAGTTTCGTAACCATCATCATTATTATTAGTCCTACTTGATCGATTCTTTCTTGTATCAATACCATGCAGATATCTTGCACAAAAAGTCAAACATTCTTCAGCACAATATCCTTCTGCAATTGACCCCTTTGGATGACTTTTATTACATACATAGGTCTTCAATCTATATAGGTAGCTATTAACACTTAAAAAAGGTATAGTTTCCCCATGTTGTCTTGTTAGAAACAAATTAGTTAACAAATTAATAAGAGTTATGTAAATGACATAAATTATCTGTTAACCATACCTTTCTATTGGATACATTTATCTGTAATGCACTAACTCAGCAATGATATCCTAATATGCCAAATGAATAGATAGATTTATCATGATATCAAAGAAAGAAGGTGAGAATAAGCATTCAAGATGGCATAGTGCAACCACAATCAGATGTTACAAGCATTCAAAGTCATGCGTTGTTGCCACTTTGGAACACAAGTCTCTAAAGAAGCTACTGACTTCTATTAAAACTAAAATAAGTTCTTTATTATATAGCTTCTAAACTACTAGTGGCAACAATTATTGCATGATAACATGGTGGTGATGGCTTTTAAGGCCATGGACCTTATGCTCACTAAGCTACGCACATCGTGTGATATTATATGCATAGCCTTCAGGGACTTAACACTAGATAGCACCTCTAAGAAGTCCTCTTTCACATTAGGACTCAATGTGAAGCTTGCAGGGAATACCTTAATTCTACCACCATCTTCTATTGAGTGAAGATGTTCTCTAATATGCATATCTTTCAGATCTAGACATGACTATAGGGTATCCTTCGCTTTGCCTTCAATGTTCAGAAGTGTACCGATCAATCTGTCAGAGAAAGTTTTCTCAACATACATCACATCCAAGTTATGGTGTATGAAAAGTTGTTCCTAGTATAGAGGTTGGAAGAAAATACTCTTTTTCTTCAAAGGCATAAACTTATCACCTTGGTTCCTCTTTTTTTTGCTTGGATATGGGACCTTTTCCTAGAGTAACATCAAATTCCTACATTTGATCTAGTAACTGTGAACCTGAACATGGCTTTGGAGCTCACCTCATTTCAGTATTTCCATCAAATGGCTTTCTAGTACGTAGAAATTTATGATCAAGATTCAAAAAGCGTTGATGATGAGTATAACATAACTTTCTACTTCTTTTCAGGTAGTGAGAACATGTATCTATATTACAATGAGGACATGCCATTTTTCATTTTGTCCCCCATCCCAACGAGCTGTCGTAAGCCAAAAAGTCATTTGTTGTCCATATCAATGCACCTTTCATAAAAAAAGTATCGCCACTGTATGAGTCATATGCATTAATGCCATACCATAACTGTTTTAATTCATTAACCAAAGGTTGCAGATATACATCAATATCATTGCCAGGGGCTTTTGGACGAGGAATAATAAGTGAGAGAATAAAATAAGATTGTTTAAATCATGCACAACCATAGAGGTAGATTATAAGTTGTCAAGACAACAGGCCATATGCTGTATTGGGTACCAAGAATACTAAATGGGTTAAATCCATCACTCGCCAAACCAAGCCTAACTTTCCTAGGATCATTAGAAAATTCACGTTAACATTCATCCAATCTCTTCCAAGGAAAGGAATCAGTAAGATGCCTTAGTTTACCATTCTTCTTACGCCCATCCGCATGCCATCTCATAGAATTTGCAGTTTTTGACGAAACGAATAACCACTGGAGTCTTGGTATTAGTGGAAAATGCCGTAACACCTTCTTTGGCACTTTCTTACCATTAGCTAGTGTAACAATCAAACCTTCATCATTGGTTTTCCATATAGAGGCATCATGCTTACGGCAATTATCTATGTTCATGTTCTCTTTCCAAAAAAGTACATAGTCATTAGGACAAGCATCAATGCTGTAATAACTAAGCCCTAGTTTCTTAATTATTCTTTCCATTTTCTCAAAAGAGCTTGGCAACTCATTTCCTTCAGGGAGGGCTTGTTTGAACAATTTGACGAACGCATTAAAAGCACCATCAGTTACCCCCCACTTTACATGGTATAACAACACAATAAAAGAAAGAGTTGAAAATTCCTCACATCCTGAATACTGGGGCTTATTCATAGCCTTCACTAATTTTAAGAAGGCATTTGCTTTTGATTAGGCCCATCTTGGTGTTGTGTTCGGCTCCCCCATTCCATTAGGACTATGAAAACCAAAAGCATCTTTCAGCATATCTTGCGTATCATGCCCCCCACTTGCTTCCCTATGTATGTGAATGTCAGCAAATGTTTTATTAGATTAACTTTATTCAACTTCTCCATAATGAACCCATCTACTTTAGGCATAATATTTGTCCATGCCATCAGTTTAAGGAGTTTGCACACATTATCTCTACCATGTATATAATGGTTTGCACATAGCTTGCAGGGTCAATAAATTGTTCTATCTAAGACAACAGTAGAGAATGCATGATCAAGAAATGCATTTAAACAATCTTCTAATTCCAGTAATGCTCTAAATTTGACTTGGCAAATGGTCATGCAGTTCGGGTATGGGTCGG
>NCQS01104533.1:0-12993 GCA_002740445.1 Pachycereus pringlei
GCATGGTGCTCAAAATAATATGCCTGTGTGCCAAATACAACTTATATAAATACACCCTCGTATACATAAAACAATTTTTCTGAAATTGGATGGTGCTCAAAATAATAGGGACGGGTTAAAAAAGGAGAAAAATATCTAGAAATTACAATGAGAAACAACTGGTGTTCCTTGATTTGACCGACGATTTAACTACCGGAGCCCATTGGGAGGAGGAGGAAACCCATTCCCATTTCCTATGGGCAGAAGGCCTAGGCAGGTCTTCAGGGACAATGGTCTCCAAAGAGTTCAAATGCCATGGTGGGCAAACTCGTTTCTCACTCCATTTTGCAACTCTCGTCGGCTTATCCTTCTTGTCGGGTAATATCATTTGAGATTCCTTCGCTAACTCATTTGCCATTGAGAACCCTGCGTTGTGACCAATGTTGCTTATAAGATCCACCAACTCTAGACCAATTATCATGCTACATGCCAGGCCCACCATTTGATTGCTCTTCCATAATGATTTTCCATCACATTTCCTACGTACAAAACTACCACGAATTGAGCTAAGTCAAACGAATAAAAAATCCTTCTGTAAATCAATAATTAGAAACAGTATGGCCTCCTACTTAATAGGGGGGGAAAAAAGAAGTCAAACGACTTTAAATCAATTTCTCAGTAAAATGGACCAATCTAAACTATACTAATTTGGTAAGCTCAATGGTTGAATAAGTATTAATTTTGGATAGAAGATTTCTCCCTTTAAAAAAAGAAAAACGCACTAAAAAGGACTTAGCGTCTGTTCTTTTTGCCGGTAAATTAGAATTGGTAAAAGAATAAAGTTGATTAACGTAGGTTGAATTCAGTCAAAGTGGATTAAAGTTGGTATTTTTTATTAAAGTTGGTTAAAATATATTAAAGTTGATTAAGGTAGATTAAAGTAAGTTGAAGTGGGTTAAAGTTGGTACATTTTTTATATGATAGGTTGAAGTTAATTAAAATAGTGTGAATAAACTTTTGAAGAAAGTAGGTTGAAGTTGGTTGAAGTGAGATAAAGTAGATTAAAGTTGGATAAATTTGATTGAAATGAGTTAAAATTGATTTTTTTTATTGCAGTGATTTAAAGTTGATGAAAATAGATTGAAATACGTTAAAGTTAATAAATAAAAAAAGGACAACGAAAAGAACATGTCCTTAATAATGGTTCATCATAATAAGGTTACTTTGCGATGGACCGACCCAATGAATCGAATTTAGCATGATCCGTCGACTATTCAAGACAATCCTGTAGACATTTGAATTTTCTAAATTGAGACAACCTGATCATTTGACCCCATGATTTTAAAATGATTGAAACAAGAAAATGATAACAAAAATACACAACAATATGTAAGCACAATTTACTCTGTTACCTTGGAGCAAGATGTGTCCCTGTGAACAAGGAGGGTGATGAAGAGGCAGGATCAAGGAAGGGCCTTGTAGGCAACGGAGCCAACGGTTTGAGGCAGCAACAAGCTGACACGCCCATCTCCCTTTTCCTCCTCGTCTATGAATAATGATGCAGTTCTCCTTAATTGAGGTGAAGGGGAGATGAACAAAGGTCATTGTATATAGTGAAAGTACACGGTACTACAATATAAGAGGGTGGTTGTACTCGCATATTTCAAAGGGTTTAATTGTAATTACGCACTCAAACAAGTGATTCCTTGAGGGAGAAAATGGAGGAAAAAGGCGAAAAGAGTTCAATTTTCGGGCGGCTTGCCGTCTTGCATCACCTCTTTGTTATTTGGACTCGTGTTTTAATGTGGAAGAATCTTATTGCTTCTGTGCACGTCACCGTCCTTACTTCAAGATATTTGGACACGTCTTTGACAATTGGCAATTTGCACTAATCAAATGAATATTTTTGAGATATTTAGCTGGTAATCTTGAAAATTTGAAAATTAACATAAGTGCAATTAGTTGTTTTAGTTAGGATTTTATTTTTAAATTTTGAAACATTATTTCCTCCATTCCATAAAATTGTTTATCTTAAACTTAAGAGTTTAGATTTTAGTTTTGTGGGATATAAATGAGGCTGTTATTTCTAAGAAATATAACTAATTTAGGACATTGAAAGTAGTTTGTTTAGGCTCTACTGGGACGCCAAAATAGCGATCCTGCTTCATCTCGATTGCTAGGAGAGTATGGCACTAGTAGGAAATCAATCTAGGCTTTTTAGTTTGAATTCCACATCTAATCAATAGAATCACAGTACTAGGTCATCAGAATGACGATCTGACGCTCAACTAGCTCCAAGGTCAGAATAGACCTCCAATGTAGGGTCTTTTCGTTGGTATATTGGAGTGGAAAAATTGTGAAGTAGTTAAAGTGGATTGAAGTAGTCTGAAATGGGTTGAATTTTTTTTATATGATAAATTGAACTTGGTTAAAATAGTGGAATTGGGTTGAAATGGATTGAAGTAGGTTGAAGTGGGTTGAAGTATGTTCAAGTGTGTTGAAGTTGGTTGAAGTTGGTATTTTATAATTGACATAGGAAAAGAACAGGGCCTTACTCTTCCACTCCCGATTCTGGCGTTTCTGTCAACAACATGCAAAAAGCTGCCGCTAAGCTGGGGTTTATCCCTCCTATAATTCATAATAGGGATACTATTGTGAAATTGAAGGAGGTGGAGATAGCCAAAGGTGCGGAAGGAGGAAATTCACTTTGATTGGGTATGCAATTGGAATGAAACCATTTTACAAACATATGGAGCAATTTGTAGCTGACTATTGGAAATGTGTGAATCCACAAAAAAATCACCTACATGAGAAGGATTATTCCTTATTTTGATTTCAAAGTGTTGATGATCATGATGTTATCATGGATATGGGGCCATTTTCTTTCAATTTCAGACCCTTGATTTTGGAAGGCTGGTATGAAGGCTTTAGCTTCGAAGATGATATGCTGAAAGTCATGCCATTATAGGTAAGATTCCCCAATTTGCCTCTGTCTTGGTGGATTGAGGATTCACACAGCCAGTTGGCCAGTGTTCTAGGAAAACCTTTATACGCTGATGTTAACATTCATGAAGATTGCAAAGAAGCAGAACAAGCAGAGAAGCTTCCAGGCACTAGTAGTCTGTTGAGCCACTTGCCAGAATTGGTTGCAACTGTCTCCTGATATTTTGCTAACAAACTTGGCGGGAAAATTTTGTTTTTGTTTTGCTTTGCACCTTTTCGTTTATGCACTGCTGCATAAGAGACCATGCTCCCTCATTTTGCAGTATATGATGGATACTATTTTCCCTCTCTTTGTCTTGCCCTTTCTCTCTCTACTTTGCTTTGTCACCATGGATGAAAATCTGAGCGCTATCACGGTATCAGAGCAATAGTTAAAGATTCTGGATGTTTTTGATTCTATTCTTCTTCTTTCTCAATCAATTGAATAGTACCTTCAATCGATCAAGCTTCATCAACCTCTCACATTACTTTTTTTTTCCCTCTCTTTTTGATTGATTGAATCGCTTCTTTAATCAATCCAGCCTACCTCTTTGAGATCCAGAACCTGGATTCCAGGATCCTTTCAATTTCATCTCGAACATAAGTAATGGCAGGCATAGAGTAATCGCATCCCATAGATCGAACCCACTGATCCGCTATTCATTCACCCATCTGATAATCCATCTCAATCTCTGGTTTCTATTGTTTTCAACGGAGATAACTTTAACAATTGGAGAAGGTCAGTAGTCATAGCTCTTTCTGCAAAACATAAATTAGCTTTTGTTGATGGATCATCTACTTGCCTAGAGGCTTCTTCCCCATTGCTCACTCTTTGGCAAAGAAACAATGCCATGGTGTTATCTTGGTTACTCAATTCTTTGAGTGAAAACATTTGAAATAATGTCTTGTATTTTAATACTGCTCAGGATCTATGGGAGGATTTACAAGCCAGATTTGGCCAATCCAACAAGGCTAGACTATTTCAAGTTCAGAAAGATGTCTTGTGTCTGTCACAGGGTGACATGGATATAGCTACTTATTGTACAAAAGCTAGACAATTATGGGATGAGTCTAGTGCTGTCAGTGGTGTACCAAAGTGCACATGTGCCAAATGTGAGTGTGGCATTAATAGTAGGCTTTTGAAATACACTGAAGAGCAGAGACTAATACAGTTCCTGATGGGACTCAATGGTAGCTACACTACAGTTAAGGGAAACGTCTTAATGATGTCACCCTTTCCTTCAATGAGCCAAGCTTATTCTCTTTTGGTTTAGGAAGAGAGACAAAGGCAAGTGAGGACTGAGATTAATTTTTTAAATGAGAATGCATCATTGACTGCTGGTGTTAACAAGCAGCCTACTATATTTATGAAGCAAGATACAAGGAGATCTCAACTGTTTTGTGATTATTGTAAGAGATAGGGACATATTATGGAGAAATGTTACAAGCTCCATGGTTATCCAAATAAAACACCAGGTAGGGGAAGAGGAGGACACCACCAAGCAGTCATTTAGACACCTACTAAAAGAGTTTACAACACTTGGACTGAACATGACAGTCAAGACACCTAAGGAGAATCTCCAGGAACTATGCTGCCAAGCTTGAATGCAGAGTAGAGCAAGTAGCTATTTCAATTCCTTTCCAATCCTGCAGCCTCAAATCAGCAAACATCCAGTGAGCAGGATGCTAGTATAGCAAACAAGGCATGTATTAATCCCTTGATCATGACAACTGCATATAATTACAATGTTGTATGCTGCACTTGCAAACTGGGAAATGATGTTTGGATTATTGATTCTGGAGCTAGTGATCACATGAGCTTTGATTCTAAAGCATTGCATGATCTGAGACCATTGGAGAGTTCTATATCAGTTTCTTTGCCAAATGGCCACAAGGTACAAGTCACACATTATGGAAAGTTGAGACTGAACAACTAGACAGAATTGCATCATGTTCTCCTTGTCCCTCATTTTAGATACAATTTGCTTTCAGTTAAGAAACTGACCAAGCACCTACATTGTGAGATGGTATTCTCAGAAGACTTTTGTACTTTGCACGGCCCTTCTCTGAAGAGGCCAGTGGCGGTTGGTAGAGAACTTCTTTGTTTATACATCTTGGACAAGCATTTGGTACAAGCCGTGCAGCCCATACATTCTCAAGTTCCTTTTCATTCTAGTTGTAATAACATACCTACTATAGGAGAGAGTCTTGATGTTTCTTGTAATTAGTCTTCTAAGACAGTAGGTTTTGAGGTTTGGCATAAAAGAATAGGGCACATCCCTAGTAAAAGGATGAAGCTACTGCCAATAGACATTGTTTTTCTAAAGGAAGCCAAGAAATACCTTGTGATAATTATCCTAGAGCAAAGCAACAAAGAATGCCAGTTCCATTAAGTATAATTTTTACTACATTGTCCTTTGAGCTTGTTCATATTAATACTTGGGGACCTTATCATGCAAAGACTTACTCAGGTCATAGGTACTTCTTGACTATTGTTGATGATTATACTAGGGCCACTTGGACTCACTTGATGGTTACAAAGGATGAAGCCATAGAATTGATTAAATCCTTTGTTAAAATAGGTCAAACATAGTTCAATGGGACTACAAAAATTCTGAGAACAGACAATGCACTAGAGTTAAGTAAGAGTAGTAGTGCATTAGAATTTTTTGCTTCCAATGGAATTCTACACCAAACTGGCTGTGTGCAGACTCCACAGCAGAATGGAGTGGTGGAACGAAAACATAAGCATCTCCTTGAGATATCTAGGGCCCTTTTGTTTCAGGCAGACATGCCCTTAAGATTTTAGGGGGACTGTGTTCTAACGGCCACCTATCTAATTAATAGATTGCCATCAGTCTTGCTTCAAAACAAATCACCTTCTGAATTGCTTCATAACAAGGCACCTACATATGATCATCTGAGAATCTTTGGGTGCTTGTGTTATATGTCCACACACAAGCAAGGTAGGGATAAATTTCAGCCAAGAGCATTGCCTTATGTCTTTCTTGGATAACCTTAAGGTAATGGAACTTTCATCTCACAAGGTGTATAAATCAAGGGATGTAGTGTTCCATGAAAACATTTTCCCTTTTTCAGATTCTTACAAAAGCCACTCTCCTTGTCAGCCTATGTTCCCTCATATCAGTACAGATATATGCCATGAGATGGTATTTTTCCTCAAGCTGCTATTGATACTGAGACTGTTATCTGTGATTCCCAACTAGATATCACTACTAATTTGCATTTAGGATCCCCAGACTTTTAGCCTCCCAGAAGATCCCGTAGACCATATAAAACTCCCAGCTACTTGGTGGATTATGTACACTCTAGCATTTCAGATCCTTGCTGTCTTCTGACCCTCACTAATCTTAGCCTTCAGCCTCCCACAATCTCCACTCATTGCCTCAGTTCAGCAAGCCAACAATTTTTGGAAAGGTTAAACTTCACTGAACCTCAAACCTATCATGAAGCAGCCCTGCATCATGGTTGGCAAGCTGCTATGGTGAAAGAATTAGAAGCCTTACAGGATACAAAAACCTGGGAAATTGTTTCTCTTCCTCTAGGCAAGAAACCTATAGTATGTAGGTGGGTATACAAAGTGAAATACCAAGCAGATGGGAGCATTGGGAGGCTTAAAGCTCGACTTGTGGTAGAGGGCTTCACTTAAAAAGAAGGTATTGACTATACAGAAACCCTTTCACCTGTTGTTAAACTCACCACCCTTAGAGTCTTGATGGCAGTTGCAGTGAAGAAAGGTTGGTCGTTGTACCAATTGGATGTAAATAATGTCTTTCTACATGAGGAATTACATGAGGAAATTTACATGAAATTACCCCTTGGTGTGCAGTCTAATGTTCCAAATGCAGTGTGCAAACTCAAGGAATCTCTTCATAGCCTTAAATAGGTATCTCATCAGTGGTATTCTAAGTTGTGTGAGGTTTTGTTACAGAGGGGTTATCTTCTCTCTGAAAATGATTATTCTCTTTTCTACAAGGAGACGACTGATTATGTGATCTTTTTGGCTGTATATGTTAATGATATATTGTTATAGGTAACAATGAAGGTGAAATTGAGTCCCTCAAGTCATTTCTCAATGATGCTTTCAAGATTAAAGATTCGGGAATTGCCCATTTTTTTCTTGGTATTGAAATTTTGCATTCAGACCAAGGACTGTTGCTCACTCAAAGAAAATTCACTTTGGATTTATTGAAAGAGTATGACTATTCCAACTCCAATACATTCATTTGTCCACTTGACTACAGTGTCAAGCTCAAGGCTGATGAAGGCCCATTATTACCAGACCCCACGGCTTATAGAAGGTTGATTGGCAAATTGAACTTTCTACCAGCACAAGGCCAGACATAGCTTTTTCTGTCCATCATTTGAGTCAGTTCATGCAACAACCTCGTGAACCTCATATGGCAGCTGTAAGGCATGTTCTTCATTACCTCAAGGAAGAACCTGCCGTAGGTATTTTACTCAACAAAAATCCATCTTTTGACCTATTGGCATATTGTGATGCAGACTGGGCTTCTTGTCCTCATAGCAGGAAGTCAGTAAGTGGCTTTGTTGTTTTCCTTGGCAATACATTGATTTCTTGGAAGTCTAAGAAACAAGTGACTATCTCTCTTTCATCAGCTGAAGCCGAGTATAGAAGTCTTCACATGTTGACAACAGAATTGTCTTGGCTCAGTAGGTTGTTGTATGAGTTAACTCTCACTTCTATTACTCCCATTCCTGTCAAATGTGACAACTTAGCAGCCATCTATATTGCCAAAAATCCCGTTTTCCATGAGAGGACTAAGCATATAGAAATTGACTGTCATTTTGTGCGGCAGAAACTTATGGAAGGTCTTATTAGCCTTAGCCATGTTCCTACCAAATCCCAACTTGCTGACATATGTACCAAGCCTTTCACTGGGATTCTTCATCACCACATTTTATCCAAATTGGGGTTTACACACCCTCCAATTGGAGGGGGGGTGTTAACATTCATGAAGATTGCAAACAATCAGAACAAGTAGAGAAGCTTCCAGGCACTAGTAGTCTATTGAGCCACTTGCCAGAATTGGTTGCAACTGTCTCCTAATATTATGCTAACAAACTTAGCGGGAAAATTTTGTCTTTGTTTTGCTTTGCTTCTTTTCGTTTATGTACTGTTGTATAAGAGACCATGCTCCCTCATTTTGCAGAATATAATGGATACTATTTTCCCTCTCTTTATCTTGCTCTTTCTCTCTCTACTTTGCTTTGTCACCATGGATGAAAATTGGGGCGCTATCAGCTAACCAGATAACTACAAGCCAAGATAGAATTGTCTATGCTAGAATCCTCATTAATATTGATATCACTATTCCTTGCAAAAATAAGGTGATTGTAGATGATGAGGAGGGCAATTTTTTGACCCAAAGAGTCGAATATGAGTGAAAATCATTGTACTATGCTAAATGGAGACGTATTGATCATGTGGAAGTGGAATGTGAACACATTCAACAACAGAGGATGGCTCAAAAAAGGAATAGAAAACCCAGGGGCTCTGAATGGAGAAGGAGGAGGTCGATCTACTAAGGTTAGGCAATCTGAGCAATCAGACCAACTTGTGGCATCAACTGAGATAGAAGAGGCAAGCTAGGGATGCATATGGCACTGATAAGGACTGGATGGTGGTTAGAAACAGAAGATTGTCCTAAGAAGTCACTCATAGGAGCAGCCAAGCTGTGGTTACTCATAACCCTTTCCTTATACTAAAGCATTTGTCTAAGGGTGATGAAGAAACTTTAGCAGGGGTGGATTGCCAAGACATCAGGATTATATTAGATCCCCCAAAATAGTCATTATTTGGAAAGTGAGGGGGTTAAACAAACCCCAATGTCAAAGGGAGGTTAATAATCTTGTAGTGAATACAAGGGCTAATGTTATTGGCTTGGTGGAGACAAAAGTGAAGCTACCAAAAGAGAATAACATTGCTATCTATTAGAGAGGAGTTTCAAATGTTGATCTTTGTGTAAAGAGTGGCATTTAGCTTCTCTGAGATCCTTCTAAAGTGGATGTGCAAGAGGACAGTATTCATGAATAGTTCATGGGCTGTCACTCTAATTTATGAAGCAAATCATTATAAGAAGAGATGAGTTTTGTCAGAAACCCTGTCTTCAAGCCAAATTAATGAATCTTGGCTTGTCGGGGAGGATTTTAGTGCTACCCTCCAGCCCAGTGAAAGGAAAAAAATGGATGGTATTGACTATAATGCACCCTTTGAGTTATTGTAGATGTTTCACACCCTAAACCTTGAGGATATAAGAACAAAGGGTGCTGAGTTCACTTGGTGCAATTGACATGAGCAGAGAATTGACATGAGCAGAGTAAGTTAAGAACTTATACCAAGTCGGATAGAGTAGTGGGCAACATCCATTAGTTTGATGCATACACAATGGTGGAAGCTGAGGTATTACAATCTAAAGTGTCTAGCCGTTCACCATTGATATTGGTATTCAATGAGGACACTAATATAGGGAACAAATCTTTTGGATTCTTTAATGTATGGACTGAACTGCCAAACTTTTTGGATGTTGTGAGTGATGCCTGGGATGAGCAAATTCATGGATGTGCCATGTTCTGACTGTGTCTAGGATGAAGACTTTAAAGCACAAATTGAAGGAACTAGGGTATAAACACACTGAAAAATGTAAGTAGCAAATTGCTACACTGAGTGCAAAATTACAACACATTCAGAGACTCTTGCAAGATGAACTGTTTGATTAAAGACTTTTTCAAAGGAGACTGCTCTATTGACGAAATTACATAAATGGATGGAGGTTGAAGAGAAAGTCCTTAGGCATAAATCTAGACAACATTGGATTGGAGTTAGGGATGCTAATACAAATTCTTTCACGCTAGTATCACGGCAAGAAGAGCTAAGACTAAGATTACCTATGTCCTCAATAATGAAAGGATTCCAATTCAGGACCAAGCTCTACTAAAATCCATGTATAGGGACTATTTTATTGGTTTGATGGGAAGTTGCCAACAAGAACTTGACATGATTGACTATAGGCTATTACAAAGAGCTTGCAAAGTATCTCTTCAACACCAGGAAAATCTATGCCCAGGGGCCACTCTTGAAGAGGTAAAACAAGCTTTGTGGGAAATTGAAGAAGATAAAGCTCTAGGTATTGATGGATACACCCCAGTATTCTTTAAAAAAGCTTGGAATATTGTAGGGAAGGATATGATAAAGGTTGTGGCTGAGTTCATAAATACAAGAAAGATGCTAAAAAGCATTAACTGCATTACTATTAGATTACCACCAAACATAAAACAACCACTGAGAGTGGGTGACTATAGGCTTATGACATGTTGTACTGTTTTATACAAAGTTGTCTCCAATGTCCTTGCAATGTCATTGCAAATAGACTCAAATATGTCCTGCCTAATATTATAAGTGACTCACAATCAACATTCATTCCAGGGAGACAAATTGGGGACAACATTATGTTGGCATCTGAACTGGTGAAACAGTATGAAAGAAAAGTTATCTCTCCTAGATGTGTTTTCAAAATGGATCTTAGGAAAACCTATGAATGTGTGGAATGGCCTTACCTACACCATGTTATGCTAGGCCTAGGCTTCCCCTCACAGTTTATCAAGTCGGTTTTTTCCTGTGTCGTATCCTCCTTAATGGGGAGTGTCTTGCTCCATTATCCCCTTAGCTCTTCACTATTGTGATGGAGTAGCTATCAAGGAAGCTTCATAAACTGGTAGATATTCCTGACTTTAATTACCATCTAAGGTGTGAGGAATTTAACTTCATACACTTGATCTTTGCTAATGATATGCTTTCATTTACAAGAGGAGATTACAAATCTGTTGAGCTATTATTCTCAGGCTTTAATGAGTTTGCAAAAGTCTTAGGAATGGCTGCAAACCTGGAGAAACCAGAAGTTTTCTTTGGTAGTGTATCTTCAAATGATCAGCTACTGATTTTGGAAAATATCAAAGTTAAAAAAGAAAAGTTGCTAGTAATCTTGGGGTTCCCCTCACAAGTAAGAAATCATCTGTTATGCAGGGGTCTCCTTTGATTGATGAGACTTGTGCAAGACTAAGCTCTTGGATAAATCTGCTACTGTTAGATGGTAGGCTACTTCAATATGTGACCGTGTCTATGCAAACCTTTTGAGGTCAGTTCTTTATTTTCCCCCAAAGTGGTCTTCCATAAGATTGAATGGAAATGCAGAACGTTTCTTTAGACTGGTAAGTGTGAAGAGAGTAGAAAGGCCCCAGTCTCTTGGGAATCTCTTTGCCAACCAAAGAATTGTGCTGGTGTTGGATTGTTTAATATGAAATGGTGGAATGTAGCTGTCATTTGGAAAATACTTTGATCTTTGTGTTTCTTAAAAGACAAATTATGGATAAAGTGGATACATAGCTATTATATAAAGAAACATGATTTGTTGGGAGCAAAAATTCCTCATCAGGCATCTTGGCTAACTCAAACGGTTTTCAAAACCAAGAGTCTATCGCAACAATGGGTCTCAGTTCAGCTTGGAGGGTATCAGATTAAGAAATGCTACTTGCATTTACGGGGGGAAGAGAGATGGAAGCAAAGCATAATGGTCTAGTCTTCTATTGCAGTTCTAAGGCATGCATTTATTCTCTTGCTGGCTACTCACAAAACGCTGCTCACCAAGGACAGAAGAATGAAAATAGGATTCGGAAATAGTCAGGAACTGCAGTAGATGTGTTTTGTGCAATTTTGCTGCTAAAGATCATGTGCATTTGTCTTTTCAATGCACAGTACCTCCTGAAATATGGAGGGCGCTTGTCGCGGCTTTAGATTACCCCTGGGACTAGATGGGATTGCATCGAAGCATGGTTTATTACCAAGGGCACAAGTATAAAATTAAGGAAACAGATTGCAGCAGCTGCATTGGCTGCAATAGTTACACTGTGTGGAATGAAATTCACCTTCGAGTGTTCTACAAAAAGAGCAGATCTCCAATCTAGCTAATTCATGATATTAAGTTGAGTCTGCATCATTGCTTGCCATAGTAAAAAGATGAAATATTTTTACGATGTAAGCTAGGTGCATTCGCCTATACTTTGTCTTATCTCAAAATACTGTTTGCACTTGATTTTAAGGTCAATTATATCTAAATTTAATAATTGGCTCATTAGAAATATTATATTAAAAAAAAAGAAATCACAGCCATCATATGCAGAAGGACATATTCTAAAATTTCATAATATATTCTCAAAAATAGGATATGTTCAATAATATTTTATTATAATTCATTATTCTTATTTTTTCTTGAAAAATTATAAAAATCAGTTGTGAAAGTATTGGAGTAGAGATGAAAAAATATCAAAAGAAATAACCTTCTCAAGAGCTATAATCTTTTCTAAAGCAACAACTTTCATATTTGTCCCAGACATTACAAGTTCAAATTGTACAAGCAGTCGATGTTGAAAATGGATTGTACAGAAGACTAACATTATAACTTTGATCATTTAGGCTATTAGGTTAGCACACACCCTCCAAATGTAAGTGAATAAATTCTACCTTCCTATGTCATATTCCTTTTTATTTGTACATCCCTCCTTTATAAAACAAGGGTAAAAATTATTTATCACAAGCATCTTCTTCATTTCTTTCACATAAATATTTTCATCATATATCAATTTGTCAATTATTTTTGTAATTTCTTATACTATTTTACTTCATATTTTGTTATATTGTGTTTCCACTCTCCCATTTTTGAACATTTTAATTGCCTACATAGCAAAAAACAAGAACATCACTGATTATCATTGATTATAACATATCAAGCGCAAAAGTAATGTCCAGGACCAAAAATATTTTGCTACAATGTTAAGGCTTGCACTTCATAGTATGTTTATGTTACTATTAAGTCTTATATCAAATCGATCCATAATAAATAAGTCATATATATAAACTCCAACGATATTCCAATTCAACGTCAATTGGCACACTATTACAAAAGCAGCTTGTTCTCGTTAGCGTTGAGACAAAAG
>NCQS01104558.1:11109-25887 GCA_002740445.1 Pachycereus pringlei
CTCTCTCTCTCTCTCTCTCTCTCTCTCTAGGTTTATAGCTTAGTGAAAATAGAAATGGAAATGGGAATTCAGAACGAAAGAAACTCATAGCTGGTAAATGAAAAATAAATTATTTTCTTTTTATTTTTTCAGAATATAATGTTCATTCCTCAGGGTTGGTGGTTTGATACCCCTCATAAGTGGAGGGGTTCAAGTCCTTGAGGTTTTGGAGGAACTTGATACCTAGGGGTATCATGTTCTTTTCCTGAAAAACACTCACTAAACAATAAGGAAATGAACTTGAATCCTCACGTTTCAAGTCTTATTTCTTTTTTACTCACCAAACAGCCCCTAAGAATGTCCCTAAGAAGTAAGAACCTAAAATGAAAGAAATTCTTCAAGCACCAAGGCTATCGGCACCTCCAATTTGAATGACCCACAAGAAGGATTATGATTATCCAAGTAAAAAAGAAGACTGATAAGCTCAAGCAGGATATGGATAGTGTTTAAGAAGGGAACTCCAACTCTTAGGAAGAAGCCACCATGATAGAAGATGATGAAGAAGATATTTTCCCATGCTTAGAATAGTTTTTCGTACCCACTAATCTTTTTTTGACAAAGAACAAAGAGGGATGAACATTCACTCAAGGCGTGCCGTTAACAATGAGGTGTCAACATGCTTAGCCTCTCTACCCTTGTGCATCAAAAGTTATACAACCTCAAGTAACTCAATAATGAAGTCATCCATATAAAACCAATCATGTCCTTATTTCTTTTTTATTGGTCTTATATGGATGTACGGTCATATGTGATGTCGTGTTGTTGAATACTTATCATTTACTCCTAGGTCATCCATGGAAATTTGATAGACGTGCGAAATATGACAGCTTTAAGAATACTTACACACTTTACCTTAAAATTAAAAAAAAATGCTCAACCCTTTGCCTCTAAACTTAGTCTATAAAATATCTCCATGTGTGTGAAATATGAGTGGAGAACCCCTTGGGTAAGGGGAAAAAAGTCTTATCCTAACTCATCCTTGAGAGAAACAAAAGTGAGCAATAGAGTATCCTTCACCCTCTGGTCCTACGCCTCATAAAATAATTTCGTAAGCTTCATCTAGGGCTTCCTTTCATTTATGGAATACATCATTACATTGATCTCATTCCAATGCTGGCCTATCTAACATGCCACCAATGGATGTAATCTTCAGAAGTCTAAAGAACATTAAAGGCAAGTGAATGAATTCATGGCATGAGGTCATATTAAAGAAACCATGAGCCCTTAAAAGGTTTTGACTTCTTTGATTCCAAATAAAGATGGCACATATTGAATGTATGTTGATAATGGAACAATCCATAAAATCACTATCAAGTACAAGTGTGTAATTCCTAAACATGATGGCATATTAGATGACCTGCCTAGAGCCATGATAGATTTGGGAAGCAGCTATCATCAAATTCGTGTGAGGGATGGACATAGGTGAAAGACGGCTTTTAAAACCAAAGAAGGTATTAATGGCCAATCATGCCTTAAACTCTCAGAAGTCCAGAGTATGTTTATTAGACTCATGAATAAAGTATTGACACCACTTATAGGTTAATATATGATGGTATACTTTGATGACATCCTTTGTTATTCCAAGAGTGGAGAGGATCATTTAGAGAATTTGAGGGATGTGATCTCGGCCATAAAGGCACAAAACTCTTCTTATCTTAATGTTAAAAAGTGATGGTATACATTGATGGCATCCTTTGTTGGAATATCTCACTCTGAACTTAATGTCATAGTCGAGTAGTGGTATGTGAACTCTATGCTTATCTTGGTTGCCTTGAGTGAAGGACAAATTCATTTGAATAGACTCATTGCATGGTATAAATCATGAAAGTGATCAATGTATCTTTGCTCATACTTAAATAGGACATAGTGATTCTAGAGTCAATCTATGCTAATCTTACAACTAAGCTATATAATTTGTCAAATATAGGTCACTCAGTATGTGTGAAAGATTAATCCTTAACTAAGTTAAGGAGCATGAGATAATGGTCAATGTTACTTGTTATTTAAAGTAAAAAACCTTGGAGTGAAAGTTAGGATTAATGATGAGATAAATCCTCAACTAACAAGATCATAAATCACTTTAGAGATATCTAAAACAATGAATGCTCCTCCTTGGATGCAATCTGTAACAATCAAGGTGACTGTGAGATTAAAGCCCAAAATTGAGATTTCAAAATACAGCAAATAATTTTCACGCAATCTCTCTCTTAAAAGCTTGGAGCTATTAAAGAGAAATTCTAAATGAAAGACTTTAAATCACCATTCTAAAGGAGATAAAGATTAAGTGACTATAGAGAGAGCAAATGGCCTTCAGCCTTTTAATCCATTCATTCATCAAATCTTTGAATACATTTAGGGGAATGGGTCTGTAAGTTCCCAAAATAAGGGGAATAAGCTAATGTAATAGTGCAACAAGTTGAATAATGAGCATCCTATAAAATATCTTTAAGAAATAAATTAAAAATCTAAAGATAATGACAAGTGCCATGAGTTGTAATTTTTAGTATTTCTCTTGCATATTCTAGGAAAGTTCGAGAGAGTTATACTTCACCAATGGGAGTGTCACAACTTGGATCATTTTTCTTGGTGGATCTAGATTCATTTCATATATGTACACGCCAAGGTTTACGGCTAAAATTTCTCTAAATTGAGACAAAATTCAAATTGCTCCACAACTAAATTTTATGCTCATTTCTTAGGTTCTTGATCATTTCTCTCTCAAATGTAATCTAATAGTTATTCATAGAACATGGGCATAAGATAGACATTTTATGGACGTATTAAACTATGAGCTGCAATGATTGGGAATCCTTAGGTAAGAGCCAAATTTAACTCAAATTTAGTAAAAAAATGGGCAAAAACCTGTACTAAAATCATGAATTTTTAGCACTACAGTGAAGTGAAGTGTAAAAAACTACTAGAAATATTTATATATCCCAACAGTATACTCAAACAAATTTCCAAGGGGTTGTAGATCATTAATTTTTGAGCACATTTACTTGGTAAGATACCATGATAAAGTATGTATATGTGGTGGATTTCCATGTCAAGTGACATTTGGGTAGATGAAACCATCTCCTTATCTAGGTGGTGCAAGGTCAAAGGGGTTTCAATATGTATTAACCTCATCTGTTGAGAAGAATTTGCTCCTAAATCCTTAGGATTGTCATTCATCGACACCATCCTTCAAAGTTTATTATAGCCTTTGGGTTTAAAAATAGTCAATGTGGTAAGAACTCCACCTTTCTTGAACGTATATAAGTCCTTAAAACTCCTACGGGCCTTTTCTCAAAGTAATTGAATGCATAAGAGCTAGCACCTAGTAGATCATAGAAAATCCTAATGTACTCATCATAACTCAAATCAAAATAGAGTGAAGACTCATATTCAAGAGGTAGATGACATTTGTTAAAGGGCATGACACCATGAAAGGCTTTTTTCAAAAATTCATTCAAAGGTGATTGAACTAAGGGGTGTAAGGGCGTCACTTCCTCTCTTGTGCTTGATTCAACCAAGAGTAAGGTAAATATGGACTTCCTCTTACTAATTGTCACATAATGCAGAGGCTTTTCTCACATCCCTCCTTTGGCTTGTACTTATGAGTTGGGGGTAAATAAGCAAATGCTCATGCTTGCCCTTGGTGTTTATCAGATTCAGGTCCATCACACCTCACATAATAATCAAAAAACCATAGTCCACCAAGCAAAGCTTAACAACCATTAAAAGGAAACATCTCATAAAAAAATTTATCTTTAAATTTGCTCATTGAGAATGAAAATAGAGCTTGTTCGATGATGCCAACCTTAATTCTATTGGAGTATGAAAAGTAGGTATTGTCCCACATTGATTAAATACAAAGATATAAAAGTGGGTGTTGTTCTACATTGACAAAATTAAAGGACTTGAGCATATATATAAGCTTGTGAGTTACTTTACCCATTGCCAATTGATTTTGGGATGGAACCTCATTTGAGCTAATCTACATAACTTGTTTGTTGAAAGCCCAATTAATATATAAATTTAACATGGTATCAGAGCCATGACTGGAGGTAAGAAATTTATGATTCAAAATCAATCACCCTACTATCTACATCCCTTTGAGGGACCCAGTGCAGCTATCACTTCTGTGATATTCAATGGGAAAAATTACAACTTACGGCAGAAAGCTATAAAGACGAATTTGAAAGCCAAGAACAAATTAGGGTTCATCGAAGAAACCCTGACAAAGCCAGAGCCTAAAAAGGGAGAAGATCTAAGTGAGTTGAACGCATAGGAGATGATTAGCTCCATGATTTGTTCATGGATCGTTAATGTCATCGACCCAAAACTCGATACAAGCATAGCATACGCTAAGACTGCTCAGGATATGTGGGAGAATTTAAAAAGGAGATGTGTCGTAACAAACGCTCCTAAAATTCATCAACTAAGACCGATCTTGCCTCATGCAAGCAAGGTGGACTTGAAGTTGTAGAATTTTACTCCAAATTAATGGAAATGTGCAGCAAGTTAGAAAATCACATAAAGGTACCACATTGTACAGGTGGAAAGTGTGAATATGGCATCGGTAGTAGGATCGTGAAGATGGTAGATGAGAGAAGACCCATCAAATTTTTAATGGGTTTAAATGATGAGATTCTTGCCATAACTCATAGTCAAATACTTGCACTTAATCGCTTACCATCTCTTGACATCATCTTCAATATAATTCAATAAGAAGAAAACCACAAAAACATCATAATAGGAAGGGATCATAGGTCTGAAAATCTGCTTGCATTTACGATGCGAGAACAAGCTACGGTTAGTGAAAGACCCATATGTAAGCACTACAGACGTTATGGGCACGAGGCAGCCAACTGTTATGAGGTTATAGGATACACATAGTGTTGGGGAAGTCGTGGTCACAGACGTGGTGCTCGTGAAGGTTGAACCAACAAGGGAGGCAGAAACGGCACTGGGCACGGCATGGGGACTGGGCGCGAAATAGTGGCAGCCGTGGCCCAGGCGCAGTCTAAGGCAATGGCAAGCACAAGTCAAGAAACTGAGCCCACCCCAGTAGTGATTCTCGGCTTGATAAATGAATAGGTACAGAGGCTTTTAAGCCTCATCAAAACACCTAAGGACAGTTGTGAAAAATTATCAAGTAAAACTCCTTGGATGTTTGATAGTGGAGCCTCTTGTCATATGACGGGAGACCTAACCATGTTGCAAGAAACTTGAGGAGTTCAACCCTTGCCTATTGGGCTACCTAATGGCACATATACCTTGGCAAGCAAGCAAGGAACTGTGTGACTTGGGGGGAAGATGAAATTGAGCAATGTCTTATTTGTTCCATCGTTAAAATGCAATCTCGTGTTTATTGCTAAATTATGTAAGGAATTGAATTGCTCCGTGACATTTTTTTGATAATTTTCATCTGTTGTAGGACCATACTTTGAGGATGCCAATTAGTGTGGGTGAGCAACGAGATGACGTCTATTATTTCAAAGAAAGGTCATTGAAAATGGATCAAGTTAATACGGTTAATTTGTCAAGTTTGTGACATAAACGGCTAAGGCATCCATCAAGTGAAATTCTACCTCTTCTTCCCAATAGTTTAGGAGTGGTTTTTGACAAAGACAAGAATAAAGTGTGTGAAATTTGTTATTGTGTAAAACACACTCGTAGTAACTTTTATATGAGTTATAATAAAGCTAAGTATTTATTTGATATTATTCATTGTGATATATGGGGACCTTACAAGGAGTCATCTTTTAGTAGTGCTCACCATTTTCTTAAGATATTCAATGATGCTAACCGAGCTACTTGAGTGTATCTTATGCATGAAAGAAGCAAAACAAGCAATCTACTAAAAGAGTTTATTACTATGGTAAGAACTCAATTTGAGAAGAATGTCAAAACTAAAAAAAGCGACAATGGATCCGAGTTTACATCCAGCCAGATGAAAAATTTTTATCGAGCCAATGGGATTGTGCATCAAAGCTCTTGTTGATACACCTCAACAAAACAGAAGGGTAGAGCGTAAGCATCACCATGTTTTAATTGTTGCACGGGCTCTTCTTTTCTAACCGCATTGACCAATGAAGTTTTGGGGTGATTACATCCTCATGCCAACCCATTTAATAAATCAAACACTAAGTAGGCTTCTGGAAGGTAAAAGCCCATACGAGATCTTTTATGGTAAAATCCCCTCTTATAACCACTTGAAGATTTTTGATACCTTATGTTTACACGAAATCAGTTGAAAACTGAGGACACATTTGGGGCAAGAAGTCGAAGATATGTTTTTATCAGATATCCATTTGGGCAAAAAGGTTGGAGAATCCATGATCTTGACACTCACAAATTTTTCATTAGTAGAGATGTCATGTTTCATGAGCATATATTTCCTTTTGCGGAAAATGCAATTTCGAAGGCACAATTAGCTCCTCCAATTCCAAAAGTTGCAGCCCCTGGTCTCCTCAATGAAGCAGCAGACACACACCATGACCCAGTAGATCCAGCCCAATTGCTTAGCCCAGCACTAGCCACAAGCTCCCATCTAACAAAGGAGAGTTTCCCAAATCAGACAACCAGTAACACGCTTGAACCCATTGGGCTAGACCAAACCTGTTAGGCGCAAGGGGGAAAAAGCCCAGGCAGCATCCAGATCCCTTACGCCTCTTGCGCACCAGAACTAGCTGGCCCAGAACGCAGCCCGTCATGTGCAGAAGAGAGCAGGCCTAGACAGTATTGAGAGGCTGAGGCCTCCTGTGCAGCAGAATCTACTGGACCAGGCCCAGTTAGTGATCTTCTCAGTTTGCCCGCTAAGGATAATGGACCAAAACTACTGCCGCAGGCCCAGGCAGAATCCAGGTATGATTCACCCCACAGTACATGACCTAAATGACATTCGGCCCACTTGAAGGATTATGTTTGCTACAGTGCATCCTATTGCTCGCTCACCTCAAAAGGTTTCCTTATGTATGCATTATCCCATAACAAACTATCTCATGTATAAAAATTTTGTGCCTTCTCACAAACTTTTTGTAGCTGCATTAACAAATGTGGTTGAGTTTAAGTATTTTCAGCAAGCCATGAGAGACCCAAGATGGAGGCAAGCCATGGCAGATGAAATCCAAGCCTTGGAAACAAATCAAACTTGGACAATTGAAGATCTCCTAGCTAGCAAAAAGCCCATCAGTTGTAAATGGGGTTATAGGGTCAAATGCAATTCAGATGAAAGCATTCTACGGTACAAAGCCCGTTTTGTGATTCGTGGTGATCATCAAGTAGAAGGCTTCGACTATAATGAGACATACGCCCCTGGTGCTAAGATGACAA
Organism: Pachycereus pringlei; assembly: GCA_002740445.1. Classification (NCBI taxonomy): domain Eukaryota; kingdom Viridiplantae; phylum Streptophyta; class Magnoliopsida; order Caryophyllales; family Cactaceae; genus Pachycereus; species Pachycereus pringlei. The sequence continues at coordinate 18,469 of NCQS01104558.1, forward strand.
GTGTCCACCATTTTTTATCTTTAGCAGTTGCAAAAGGATAGGAACTACAACAAATGGTTGTTAATAATGCATTCCTCCTTGGAGACTTAGATAAAGAAGTCTTCATGAAAATGCCTCCTGGTTTCTCTTCCACTCATTCTAACAAGGTCTATCGATTAAGGAAATCTTTGTATGGACTTCGACAAGCACCACAGTAATGATTCACCAAGCTTTCTTCCAAACTATGTGAATATGGATTCCTCCATTCTTATGCTGATTATTCTCTATTTACATATCAGAAAGGTGATGTGTGTATAGCTATTTTAGTGTAAGTCGATGATATTGTGCTTGCAAGTAATAATTCCCAATCCTCCTCAAAATCCAAAGCTTATCTTAATGCTTGCTTTAGCATTAAGGATCTTGGGCTTTTGAAGTATTTTTTTGGGATTAAAGTAGCCAAGGGTCCCAATGGACTTTTTCTTTGTCAGCGCAAGTATGCCTTGGATATAATTGACGAATGCGGTCTTCTAGGAACCAAACCTGCTATGTTCCCTATTAAAGAAAATCACAAGCTAGCCTTGGCAACAGTAAAAGAATTGTACGATGCCACAAGATATCATCGCCTTGTAGGAGGCTTCATCTATTTCACGATAACAAGACCAGAGCTCACTTATGCGATCCATATATTATCACAATTTATGCAATCTTCCAAAGAAGAGCACATGGAGGCTGCACGCAAAGTTTTATGCTATTTGAAAGGTACCACATGGGAAGGCATCCTCTTACATGCCAAGAGTGATTTTTAGTTGTATAGATTCTGTAATTCTGATTGGGGAGCATGCCATCTCTCTAGGAGGTCACTGACTGGTTATTTCATCACTCTTGGAGGATCTCCTATTTCATGGACGACCAAGAAGCAAGCGATAGTTTCCAGGTCTTCAGCAGAAGTGGAGTATAGAGTCATGGTTATGGCCACTAGTTAACTTGTCTGGCTATGAAGTTTCTTAGTAGCTTTGGGTGTTTTTCATCACTAACCCATGAAACTTTTTTGTGATAGTCAGGCCGCACTCCACATTGTCACAAATCCTATTTGTCATGAACGGACAAAATATATTGAGCTTGATTGTCACTTTGTCAGGGAAAAGCTCATTGCTGGTCTCCTTGCCCTAATCCATGTGACATCCAAGCATCAACCTACAGATATATTTACTGAAGTACTTGGGAGAAGCCAATTCCAATTTCTTAAGGGCAAGTTGAGCATGGTCAATTTACATGCTCCAACTTGAGGCTGAGTTTTAGGAAATAAATCTAAGAAAATAATTGTGTGTAAGATTTTATCTTGTCATATACCATATTTTATGTCTCTTATCTCCTAAGCTAGGAAGTCCTTGTTTGATTAGGTTTTAGGTATTAGAGAATCTGGGTTGGATGTAAACCCACATTGATGATTTGTATCAGCATGAAGGAATAAAATTCCATGAGTAGCGGCTAAATCGTGTAGCCCTAGTTCCCTTCATCCAAAATTTTCTCTTAAATTTTTCACAAGCTAGTTTAATTGTGTGCATGTGTTGATTTGCCACCGTCCCCATTTGATTAAAATTGTTATGCATGTATTGGGCCTTGTTTGTAGCCCACATGTGAGGGGCTATGTTGGGATATGAAAATGGATATTGTCCCACATTGATGAAATACGAATATATGAAAATGGGCGTTTTCCCACATTGATAAAATTAAAGAGCTTGAGGATGTATATAAGCTTGTAAGTTACTCCACCCATTGCCAATTGATTTTGGGATGAAACCTTATTGGAGCTTATGTACATGACTCATTTGTTGAAAGCCCAATTAATATATAAATTTGACAAATTTCCAAATCCAACCAATGGAGAATACGAGAATGGGGTTAAAAGTCCATAGGTAGCATAACCTCTATGCTAGGTTTTAGATCATCGTCTTTCTCCTTAAGAATCAAGATGGTCTCCTTATCTTCAACTTGAACTTAGACCTTCATAGGTTCTTCCAAGGGATGGACTAGTGAAAAATCCATTTGAATGGGAGCTTTAGAAGGGCTCTCACCCATGGCCAAGCTTTCTTTTTCCCTTTTCTCATCAAAAACCAAAATAATAACATCTCTATGTTAGACGTAGATCTTCTGTTAAGAAACAATGGGTTCCTCTTTCAAACATTTTGCTTTAAAGAATTGATCTCAATAGAATCTTATATGCATGTAGGACTTAAGCAAACTCCAAGTCTTCATTATAGGCTTGCCTTGAAAAGCTCTCTCCCTCGTACGACACTTCAACAATTGATAGTCAAAACTTGGATTTTTGGCATTTATCTTGAAAAGCTCTTCATTTGAGCATCATTTGGCCTCAAAATAGTCTCTAAATGTTTGATCTCATCTCAAATGGTTGATAGGATCCAAACTAATATCATCAAAGTAAGGAGGTTCTTTAATGGCCTTCTTCACTTGTTCTATTTGGTTTCTAAGCATCCTTACTTGATTTTGAAGTTCAAGTATGGCAATATATTTCATGGCTTAGATGAAACAAGAATGGAAGTAGTGGAGAACGGTGGAAGAATATGGCATCATCATGCTTGGGGTAGCACATACAAGAAAAAAAGAGCCTAGACGGTGGCACGAACATGTACTATGGCATGAGGTGGTAGTCCTAAGTCTTTGGGTGGTGTTAGAAGGTGGCACAAGGTGGCATACCATGTTTCTAAATCAAAATTCTAAAGTGCAGGATTCTGGCATGGGTATGCTAAATGGCACTAGCTAATAGTGTCAAATTTCTAGTTTTGTGTTTTTCATAGTTGTTTGGCCTTTTTGTGGTGTTTGGGCTATTTTGGGTTCGTTATGGACTTAAAAGGGGTGATTAAGAGGGGCATGTGAGAGAAATTTAGGGAGGTCAAAGTATAGGCCTTTTTTTAGGGGGGTTTGCAAGTGAAGGATAAGGGTTTTAACTGAATAATCAACTAAAAAGAGTCTTTTAGTTCTTGATTAGGGATTATTCCTTAGCTCCAAAATCAATCAACCAAAAGTGAACCATCTGGCTCTTATGCCAACTTGATGAGAGATGATTTCTTAACTCCAAGGATCATAAAACACTTAAGAAAAACCTAAAACAACAAATGCTTTTCCTTAGATTCAATCCTGACAATCAAGGTTATTATGAGATGAAAGCCCAAATTTTGAAATTTTGAAATCAGATAAATTGTTTTCGCCCAATATCCCTCTTAAACACTTAGAGACACCAAAGAGAAATCTAATAAGAAAGACTCTAAATCAGCACCCTAAAAGAGATAAAGATTAAGAGATTTTAGGGAGATGATATGGTCTCTAGCCGTTCACTTCATTCATTCATCGAATCTTAAAATACAGTGAGGGGAATGGTGCCAATAAATACTCAAAATGAGGTGAATAAGTTGACACATTAGTGAGGCAAGTGAACTAATGAGGGTATAAAAAATATCATTAAGAAATAAGCCAAAAGTCAAAAGATAATGACCAATGACTTGTAATTTCTAGGATTTCTCTCCCACATTTCTAATTGCTCCAACCTAGCCCATGTTAATTACATTAATTAATTTGAATTCAATAAATTTGAGCAATGCATTTCAATTTGGCATTTGAAAGATTTTATGTGATTATACGCTGAGATGACAAAATGACCTCACAATAGGATCTAATAATACTTACGTATGGAATCATTCAATAACCACAGAAGATAGAATATTTATGAAAATGATCTAAACCTATATTCTTTAAGAATATTATTAACTAATAATACTTTGTATAATTTGCCTAGATAGGCTACATAAATAAAGCATTAATGTGAATAAACAAATAAAAACGGATACAAAGGGATTGTTTACGCTAAAAATATGATATTATGTATAAATTTGTATTTGATTTTATTTGATTTTTGTATTGATGGAAAATTAAAAAAAAGGGAAAAAAGATGGAGAGAATGATGAAAGTGAAGAAAGTAGGTCAAAAACCCAAAGACAACCTTGAGCCCATCTGTCTCCAGCCTAAAAGTAAGAAAAGGAAAATCAAAAATAAAATAAAATAAAGCCTAAATCTACCCACCCTCAGTCACGCCCTCCTCGCGTGACCCACCTCCCCTTCTTATCCCTCACATTTTCTCTCTCCTCTCTCGGGCTCACCAGGCTAGACCCCGACATCCCTACCCATCTCAATCTTCATCATCTCTCTCTCTCTCTCGAATTGAACCAGAGCAGCACCCATCCACCATGTCCATCATCTTCCACCATCACTACGTTCATTCGTACACCAAACCCATACCAAATCATCTCCTTCAAACGCCAGCACATCAAGGCCAGCACACCCTCATCTCCACCGTCTGCAATCCACGAAATCAAGGGCCATGATGAAGATCGAAACCGATTTGGGTGGCTATGAATGAAGGCAATAGCAAAGCTAGGAGGTACACTAGGTTTTAAATAGGGTTTTTAGCTAGTTATAATTCAAGTTTCGCAATTTAGGGATAAATTTTTAGGGTTTAATTTCAAGTTTCGTTTTATATTTGTTAGGGTTTTACTTTGTTTGAAATTGGTCTATTTTTCATTTTTAATCTACTCTTGTTAGCCAAAAATTAACGTAATCAGTTTTAGTTTTGTTGATTTTTTGAGTAAGGGTTGCGATTTTTGGCTTGGAATTCCGTGAAATTGGTTCAACTTGGAAGTTCGGTTATCTGCTGATGGTTTGATTTTTTTGGGTTTTTATTGAATTTTGTTGAAGCTGGGATTGTCTTCTTCATTTAGATTTCTAGGTTCTCTATTGTTACTTAATCTGACAGTCATGAAGGCCGTCATTAATGGGGCTCAACGCCGTTACTTTCTCCTTCTCACAGTCTCGGTTTGGCTTCTGTTTTTAATATGCTTATCATGTATTGCTTGGGTTGATTGCTGATTGCAGCTTTGATTCCCTGATTTTGGCTCTGTTGCGGTTCTGCTGCTTCCCCTTCTCTGCTGCTCTACTTCATTTCAGCTCTTTTCTACTTGCTCTGTTTCTCTGTTGATTTTTGTAAGTGCCAATTTGATGACATTGGTTAGTAAATGCCTTTTTGGTTGCAAATTTACTTATTTCCTTATTGAATTTATAAGTTTTGGTTGAATTCCTTAGAAAATCTGGCCATGAATAAACTTCATACTAATATAATGACTCCTGTGTTTAACATAGTCGGTTTTGCCTATTTCAGTATTTACGATAGTTTAATTCTGCGTAGGATAATTTAGTTGACCGTGGCCTAATCTTATCCTCGTCCCTATGGAAATGAACCTCAAGTACTACGACAAAAATCGTATACTTGCAGCTTTATTTTACACTCAAAATTATCGTACAAGTTGTTAGCGCCATTGCCGGGGACGACGGTATGAGATCATGTTGCATTTTCTTTTTCTTTGATATTTTCTTATCTGTTGCAGTTATTTTGTTTTGTTTTGTTTATTTCATTATGAGTATTGACTTAGATTAGTTTTGTTCATTTCTTGAAAAAAATACAAAAAACATTAGAAAAGTCAAGAAAATTGATAAAAATGGAGAAACTTGAAAAAATCCCTAAAAATTTGAAAAACTTAAAAAAAATAATTAAAACGAATGACTATTTTCCATTTTACCCCAATATGAGCAAGAATTATTTCATTGTTATTGGGGTTGTTTAAATGCTTATCTTGATCAATGTGCTCATTATAGTTATTCATATGGGAATTGGAAAATTTTAGGTATTGTTAATTAGGGTGTGAATTATGAAACCCATACTCTTTTGGAGTATTGGGGTTTTCGTTCCAAAAATGTGGATGAAGCTTGGGATATGCTTGAATGGTTGATTGGTGATACTTATGAGTTTAAGCGAGTTAGTTGTGCCTCTAGGATGTCTTTCCTTGATCTGTGCAGTTTTCATGCAAAATCATATTATGAGGAACAATTTATGTAATCTTGTACCCCTTCCTCTCCATCTTTCGAATCTACCTCCTCTTTGCGACACTGGTCAATCATCCGACCATGATACCAACTCCTGTCCTCCTATTATTTTGTGAACTTTAGACTTGAGTAACTTGAGCAGGAACTGAAAAACTATAGAGAGTCTATGGAGAGTATAACAAGTACACTCACAGACTAGTTCTCTGAGCTGGTTAATAGTCATGTAGAGAGCATTGTGCCTATCTTGCAGAAAGTCGACCTTAGGGTAGGACTTTCCTCACCTAACGGTTGTTTATTAGGTGATTTTGGGTCATATACCCCTTTGAGTTATGAATTTCATGTTGATGCCCCTTTGTGTGACTTTGAGGGAGATGATGATATATCTTTACCTTCTTTTGCATATGCTTCTTGCCATGACACTAACATTTCTATGGACACCCCCGAGGGCGTCCTGATTGTCCCGAGTTCCTTTACTCCTTTAGCTTCCTTAGGAGAGCTTGAGGAGAGTGAGGAACATGAAAGTGATGCTACTATGCATGATCATGAGTGTGATGAATGGCATGATCGTAATGCTGATGAGGAGGAGTGTATAGTTGAGGAGACCCCCTTAGGAGAGTCATATGGGATGCTTGTGCATGAGGTTTCCCCTCCTTTTCTTGAGCTTGTTGAATATATGTCCCCTAATCCTCTTGACTTGATCCGTACTTCCTTTACTTGTTCATCACCTTCTTCTTCCCTGAGCATCATTCTTCTTAGCCTATGGACTATCATGTGCTATATGATCTTAGTTTGAATTTGGGCCATGTGAGCAATTTTTTTTTATATCCTTAAGGGGAATAGACTTGATGTTATTTGGTCCCTACGTACCTTTTGAGGCTACAATCCCTCCCTTGACCCTTTTCATGCTTACTTAGTGGACTTACCTAGAAAAATCATATGGACCACTTTCTTTAATCACCCTTTTGATTTTTCTAAGGCTTTTGATAAGTTCAAGAGAGTGTTGGATATCATTGACACAATTATGCTTGTGTTCTCTTACTTATATGCTTATGAGTTATGTGCTTAGACATTTAACAAGCTTCTTCGCACTTTGACGGCATCTGAGTGGGCGTCCGTGATCTTGATATATAGAGGAGTAGTTGATGCTCCTCAAGTCTCATGTCACATAATTTTAGTGAGGCTTAGTTTGGGTATAATCAGTACCCAACCTAGTATGATCGTTCCATCCCTTCCTGCTTTTTCATCTTCATTTCTTTCTTTCTTTCTTTTTGTACACAGTTGTGGATACTTAGGACTGTGGATTGTGTGGATGATTTATCTTGATGAACAATTTGGGATTTGTTTAGCTGAGTTGACTGTGATCACCCTTGGTTGTTTTGTGGTGTATTTTGTGTTGCAATTATTTGATAGTTCTTGATATTTAGGATTGTTCTTGTGCATGTTTGAGTTATGCATTTTGTTTGCCTGGTTTTCTGAGTTTTTGATTTTCCT
>NCQS01104570.1:0-13227 GCA_002740445.1 Pachycereus pringlei
ATCGGACGATGATCGAAGTGCTAGCTGAAGGATTATCAATACGTAAATCACACGATGATTAAAGAATGATCAGTGTGTAAATCAGGAGATGATCGAAAAAGTAGCTGAAGGATTATTAGTATGTAAATCGCACGATGATCAAAGAATTATCAGTGTGTAAATCAGACTATGATCGAAGAGGTAGTTGAAAGATTATTATTATTATGTAAATCGCGCGATGATCAAAGAATTATGAGTGCGTAAATCAGACGATGATCGAAGAAGTAGCCAAAGGATTATCAGTATGTAAATCGCGCGATGATCAAAGGATTATCAGTTTGTAAATTGTACAATAATCGAAGGATTTTGAAGGATTATATGCACGTAAATCACACAATGATCAAAGAATTATCAATGCATAAATCAAACGATATTCAAAGAATTATCAGTACATAAATCACACGATGATGAGAGGATTATCAATGTGTAACTCATATGATAGTCAAAGAATTTTTAAGGATTATTAGTAAGTAAATTTGACACTGGCAAAAGGATTATCAGTGCATAAATTGGATGATGATCAAAGAATTATCGATTGGATGATAGATCGCTAGACCAGTAGTAAAGGTTCGTTACTTCAGCAATAAGGGGAAAGAGTCAACCAGTCTCGCTAGACCAAAAATAAAGGTCCACTAATCCAGTGAAAGGATAAAGTTATATACTTTAAAATGAAAGAAAGCAAGATGTCAGACCTTCAGATCCAACAGCGGTCAAGGTTCAAACACTTCAACAAGGATAGATAGGTTGTTGTATCATAAAAGAAGAGAAAAGCTCACGTTCAAAGGGGATAAACGAGCTTAATGGCATGTGGAGTGAAGAGGAATGGCGAGACTAGAAAAGGTACAGGAACAACGGGAAAACTTGAAATTGCTAAAACTGAAATGATTCTTGGATAGAGATTTCACCACCAAGAACTATTTCAGGCCCCTTGATCTTTAATTAGGATACAGATTTCACCACCTAAGTTAGATCAAGACTCACTTGAACACCACCTTACTTGGACTAAGCAAGGATAACCAAGTAGAGAATCTGCAGTAACAGATGCTGAGGAGTTAAACTCAACTTTAGATTTCAATTCAACAACACTTTAGATTTCAATTCAACAACACTAAGTACAAAATGAGCTCTTGGACTACTCATAATGCACATCCAAGGTCTAGTCATAATTAAAAGTGATTAATAAACTTATTCTTAATGGATCAAAGCTGCTTAGTATTGATTTCCTTGCCCAGAAGGTTTGCTCACACGGCTGCCACCTCGGATGCATAGTGGATGATTGTTAGCATATAAATTGGCGGATTCTCGGCCCATGTGGTGCTTTTTGTCTAGATGAGTCATAGCATGACTAAGCTTCTCTCAGCAATTAAACAAGTACAAGGGCTGCTAAAGAAAACCTTACCAAGAGGGTAAACCACCTGGCTAAGCAAAGTGACTACCAAGGAGCTGTCCTTCCTTAGTTTTACTCCACCTCTTTGTCTCCCCATTTGATGAGTAACATGGGGTTTCCTTCCATGAGGGGAAACCTCAGGAAGTCAGCAATCCCCCTCGATCTAGAAATCTATATTAACACATCATTAGGAGCCTCAAATAGTAGTCTTAACCTAACCGTGCAAGATTAGCCGTAAACTAGCAGCTTGGCTGTTTTGGGCTAGACTGGATGACTTAGACTCTTTTTTGTGGGCTTCTTTTGATATGAATGGTTACTGGACATCCTAAATTAACTTACAAAAAAAGAATTACATAATTTGGAGATCGTTTGGGCTATGAATAACAAAAATAATACTGCATATATTTGCTAAAACTAACCCGGCAGCATGCTCTGTTCGATCTTGCAAAATCAAATTTGTTCCTTGGATGTGGGCTTTATTGCTTGAACTAACTTGACTTTGAGGACTTAATTTCGACATGTTAGGTTGATTTCCATTATCCTCCTATTGTTTGATAGGATTTGACCTCAAATTATACAGGTAGTCGTCTTCTTCGTACAGGCTCAAATCGGCTACGTTAAACGTAGCTGAAACTCCATAGTCCCCAGGGAGATCCACCTTATATCCATTGTCATTGATATGTTCAAGGACCTCAAATGGACCATCTGCTCTTGGCATTAGCTTGTTCTTACATCTTGCTAGGAAATGTTCTTTGCGGAGATTGATCCATACTAAGTCGCCTGGTTGGAACACCTTCTTCTTCTTCTTCTTCTTCTTCTTCCTGTTGGCATGACTAGAATAAGACAAGTTAGATTTTTCTATTTTACCCCGAAATTGTTCATGCAGGTTATGAATTTCTTGGACTCGCTAAGCAGTGTCTACACTTGGGTTTTGGTCTAGGGGTCGTGGTGTCAAGTCCAAGGGAGTTATGGGGTCAATCCCATATACTACCTTAAACAGTGATAAACCCGTCGCTTTACTAGGAGCTCGATTGTAGGTGAATTCAGCTTGCGGGAGTAAGAGGTCCCATGCTTTTTTGGACTGAGGTGTAATCAGTGCCCTTAGGAGTGTTACTAAGGTCCAATTTGTAATCCAGAAGGGACTGAAAAATTTGGTGTCTCAATCTGAAACAATGGATCCAGGTATACCATGTAATCTAATCACTTCCTTAAAGTATAGCTCTACGATATACATCGCACCATTAGTTTTGCTGCAGGCTACAAAGTGGGTTATCTTGGAAAACTGGTCTACCACCACAAAGATAGAATCTTTTCCCCGTTGTGCTCTAGGCAGGCCTAGACGAAATCCATACTCACGTCAACCCAAGGCTGGGTTAGAACTAGTAACGACGTGTATAAACCTTGCGAAAGTAAGTGCCTTTTAGCCACTTGACATATAGCACACCGTTTCAGGGGGTTGCTGTGCATCTTTACTCATCCTTAAACAATAATAGTGTTATTTTAATATGGTAAGAGTTTTGTTCTCACATAATGGCTAGCTAATGAGCCGCTGTGAACTTCTCGAATCAGAAGCTCTCGAGTGATGCACTTAGGTACGCATAGGCGTGTACCTTTAAACAGAAAAAGTTCCTAAATCAAATAATCTTCTTTGGGGTGCTTTTGACAAGTAACATAGAGCGCCCTAAAATCTTCATCATCTAGAGATAACAATTTTAGATGCTCGAAACCCAATATGCAAGCATCTAACTAGAACAGTAACAAATACCTTCTTGATAAGGCATCGACATCTTTGTTGAGCTTCCCTGATTTATACCGCAGAGTAAAATGGAATGATTAGAGATACTAAGCCCATTTAGCATGCTTGGAGTTTAATTTGTGTTGGCCTTGAATATACTTCAAAGCTTCATAATCGGAATGTAATATAAACTCACTAGCCATAGGATAATGACTACAATGTTCTAAACAGCAAACGATGGCATGAAATTTTTTGTCATAAGTGGAGTATTTTCGTCTTGAGTCGTATAATTTCTTACTAAAGAAGGCTAAAGGTACACCGATATTGAGTAAGAACTACACCGATATTGACGCCAGATGCGTCACACTCAACTTCGAATACTTTGTCGAAACATGGAAGAGCTAACACAGGTGCTCGTATTAGCTTGGCTTTGACATCTTCAAAGGCTGTTTGTGCCTTAGGGGTCCATCTAAAAGATGTGCCCTTAAGCACTTCGGTCATTGGCGCCACAATGGTGCTAAAATTCTAAATAAATCGCCTATAGAAAGAGGCAAGGCCGTGAAAACTACAGACATAATGGATACTCTATGGCGTGGGCCAACTCCAAATAGCTTCAACTTTAGCTTTATCAACTTGAATACCTTCAGCAATTACAATATATCCCAAAAATGCGACCTTATTTGTGAAGAAGGAACACTTTTTGAGATTCCCGTACAACTTCTCACATTCTAGCCATCATGATTTCTGTTAAATGATTCTGGTGCTCTCCCTCTATTTTGCTAAAGATTAATATATCATTAAAATAAACGACAATAAACTTGCCAACATAAGGTTTGAATACTTGATTCATCAACCTTATAAAGGTATGTGGTGCATTTGATAATCTGAATGGCATAACCAACCATTTAAATATATAATCCACTCTTCGTCTTAAAAGCGGTTTTCCATTCGTCTCCCTCCCTGATTTTGATTTGGTAATAACAGCTTCGAAGATCGATTTTTGAAAATTCCCTTGAGCCATGTAAGTCATCTAGCATGTCTTCAAGTCTAGGATACCTATACTTGATAGTAATTTTGTTTATTGCTCGGCCATAGACATACATGTGTATACTTTCATCTTTCTTGGGTACAAGAAGTGCTAGAACGGCGCATGGACTAAGGGATTCCTGAACTAATCCTTTAGCCATCAACTCTTTCACTTGCCTCTGGATTTCCAAGGTATCTTTGGAGTTCATTCGGTATCTTTGGTGTTTATTCGGTAAGCTGGTTTGTTAGGAAGAGTAGACCCTGGTATAAGGTCGATGTGATGCTAGATATCCTGTTTTAGGGCTAGTCCAGCTGGCATCTCTTCAGGAAAGATGTGACTAAATCGCGTAAGCAACGATTTAGTTATTGGGTGGCTCGGCCAGGGGAATTCAAATCCTTCTTGTGAGATTAGAATCCACTTTCTGAAAGCTCGAAACTCATGGTGAGAGGCTTTCAGAAGGGGTTCACTACATGCAAACAATAAATTCGATCCTTCAGTGTTCTTTTTTAGTTTGTGTTTAGAGAGTTCAGAAGGGGCTAATGGTACTAAAGTGATTTTTTTCCCTCCTGTGGAGAAGGAATAGGTATTTAGAAAGCCATTGTACATCACTTTTTAATCATACATCTATGGGCGGCCTAATAAGATAAGACATGAGTCCATTAGATTCACGTTGCACCAAAGCTCATCTTGATAATTCTTCCCAATTAAGAACGAAAACAAGCACCTGGAATTAACTTGAAGGCCTTTGCTTTGATTCTTCCATTGGATGTTATATGGATGGGGGTGTGTCATGGCTTGGAGACCCAGTTTCTTAATCATGCTTAACAAAACTACGTTAGCATAACTGCCGCTATCAATTATCAACGAGCACACCTTTCCTTCAACAGTACAATGGTAGTGAACAATGTTTTCCCCATTGTTTATCTTTTACCCATCTTTGGTTACTTAGTAGTCTTCAAAGTACTAACATCTCTCCCTCATCTGCAGCTTCTTCTACCTCCTCTTGTTCACCTTCTAGTTTATCTTCAATGTCCTCTTTCTGATCTTCATCAATATCTACCTCCCTTATGGCATCCCATTCAGCAAGGGTGATTACCCTTCGGTTAGGACAATCTGCAGCTATTGGCCCAAATCCCTGGCACTTAAAATAGCATCTGTTACTCATAGGAAACGGATTGGGTCGATTTTGAATGGGCTGGGGCTGATTCGAAGGATATTGTGGCCATGGTGTTGGTTACATTCTTTGAGGAGTTTGGGTTCTTTGTGGCATAAGGGAAGATGACATTTGTGGTGTTTGTCTTGGGGGAAAATTCAGACTCCCCTTGTTTCAAGGTTGAGTTCGAATTGGAGGTCTCGGGAATTCACATTTGAAAGGCCTATTTTGATGCTACTGTTCAATCTTATGCGCTATTACGCATACTTTATCAACTGTGGAGTATTACTATAGTTCAACAACATTAGAATACTTAGGGTTGAGACCACCTAAGTACTTAACTATTGCTTGTTCTTCAGGCTCCTGTATGCCGCACTTAATCAGGAGCTTTTCAAATTCTCTAGTATACTCTTCAACAGTTAAATCCCCTTATGTTAAATTATGCAATTGGGAATAAATTTCTTGAATATACATTGTAGGAAGGAATCAGGACTTCAACTTTGATTTCATCTTCTCCCAAGTTTGAATCTTTCCCTTCCTATTTCTTGTTCGCTTGGTATAGAGATTCGTTCACCAGAGAGACACATATTTCCATAATCGAAGTGCAACCAACTTACCTTTCTTATCTTCTGGAATATCTTTGTAACCAAGGATACGTTCAACAGTATGTAACCAATCTAGAAACTTGTCAGGATCTAGTTTTCCTTTAAATTCGGGGATTTGGACCTTGACGTTGTTAGAATTACCGGGCATCCTCCTAGCTCCTCTAGTCCTTCTTGGAGGTTTATCCTTACTAGAAGAACTAACTAAATTACTTACTTCTTCATTACTATGAACAGATCCAGTCGGGCTTTCAAATGCCTTCCATTTCTGTTTCATGTTGTCACCTAATTGTTTTCGCAAGTATTCTTCTGATTTTTCAACTCTTCATTAGTTGAAGACACCGTTTGAAATTCTTCATGAGGGCTTCAAATTTCTCTTCAAGAGTCATGCTTCTGCCCATGTTTGACTCGGATTAGACTAGGACCATGGCTGATTTGTGTTTAATTGGTATTTTGTAGCGTGACAAGAAGAGGGGAAACGTGTGGGGTTCACTTCAGGCCAAGGATGAAACTCAGCTCTGATACCAAATATCATGTATTACATAAGGAGAGAAGATCTCACTTTCAAAGGGGATGAACGAGCTCAATGGCATGTGGAGTGAAGAGGAAATGGCGAGACTAGAAAAGGTACAGAAACAACGGGAAAATTGGAAACCGGTAAACCTGAAATGATTCTTGGATACAGATTTCACCACCAAGAACCATTTCAAGACCCTTGATCTTTAATTATGATACAAATTTCACCACCTAATTTAGATCAATACCCATTTGAATACCATCTTACTTGGCCGAAGCAAGGATAAGCAAGTAGAGAATTTGTAGTAACAGATACTGAGGAGTTAAACTCAACTTCAGATTTCAATTCAACCACACTGAGTATAAAATGAGCTCTTTGACTACTTATAATGCATGCCCACGGTCTTTTCCCCTTCACTAGGTAACCCTTAAGGGGTTACTTAATGATTAGGAAATCTCCTAAGCTTGCTTACTTAACTAAGTTATAATGGATGTCATTTTAACTAAGATAATCAGGAATGATGCATCTAGTAAATAACAAAAGTGATTGACTAAACTCATTCTTCATGGATCAAAGCTACATCGTCTTGATTTCCTCGCCCAGAAGGTTTGCTCACATGGCTGCCACCTCGGATGCATAGTGGACAATTGTTAGCATACAAAATGGCAGATTCTCCTTGGCCTATGTGGTGATTTTATCTAGATGAGTCATAGGATGACTAAGCTTCTCTAAACACTTAAACAAGTACAAGGGTTGCTGAAGAAAACCCTCCCAAGAGGGTAAACCACCCGGCTAAGCAAAGTGACTACCAAGGAGCCGTCCTTCCTTGATTTTACTCTATCTCTTTGTCTCCCCATTTGATGAGTAACGTGGGGTTTCCTTCTAGAGGGGGAAACCTCAGGAAGTCAACAACCCCCCCAGCTAGAAATCTTTATTAACACATCATTAGTAGGCTCAACTAGCAGCGTTAACCTAACTGTGTAAGATTAGGCATAAACTAGCAACTCGGCTATTTTGGGCTGGACCGGATGACTTGGACCTTTTTTGTTATCCTCTTTTAACATGCATGGTTACTATACATCCTAAACTAATGTACAAAAAAAACTTTACATAATTTGGACATCGTTTGGGCTATGAAATAGCAAAAACAATACCGGGTATATGTGCTGAAATTAACCCGGCAGCTTGCTCCGTTTGGTCTTGTAAAATTGGATTTGTTCCTTGGACTTGGGCTTGATTGCTTAAACTGCCTTGACTTGGAGGACTTAATTTGGACATGGTAGGTTGATTTCCATCGTAGGTGACCAAGTGAAGGCAAAATCCTCAGCATTTACTTTAACCTCTGCCATACTTAGGCTCGATCAAAGTATAGGCTAACTGTAAATGCCTAAAAATGGCAATCAAATTTTTAATTGCCCGATGATGAGGGAATTGACTGATTATGAACTTGGAGGCCTTATAAGATGATTAATCAAAATAAAATGGCAACGAAATAATATTAATGAGAGTCCAATTAGAGGAGAGATGGCTCGAGAGCCGGTCGGTTTACCCTGGCTATAAGCCGGCCAGTTTCCCCTTTATTTGTTCCCTTTTTTGCTCTAGTTCAAGTCCAACTCCTTACTAATGCTAATTTCGCAGGCGCATCTAGTTAAAGGCATATTTCTAATAACATTAGAAAAGTCATTAAGCCTAATATGATTAGGATTCAGTATTATTTTCCTAAGCAGAGTCCATCTAATCATCACCTATAAAAGCGAGTGCCTCAAGGGAAAAGAAAGAAAGGAGGAGGAAGTTAGCAATCAATGAATTAGTGAGAACCAAGTCAATTTGTGAGATCAAAGCTGTTAAGAGATCACTTGAAAGATCGTGAGAAAATTATTATTAGTTGACTACAACCCAAGTCTCTCATTTAAAATTAGCACCATAATCACTCCATTGGGTACCCCGAGTAACCAGGTGGGTTGCCCTGAGGGCAAAAATTTCGTATTTCTATTTATGTTTTCACTTTTCATGCTTAATGTGTTCGTTTAAGTGAATAAAGATGTAATTTTTTAGGTAGTTCCTGCCTACTGTAAATTGTTTATTTTACCTGTTTTTGAATTAAACTAAAGATTGTACCTTTTTGTAGGATTTTATATGAGATATTGCTAATGTCTCATGATTGTATTTTAGTGTAATTAATGCTTTAGATTTGCCATGTTGAATAATAGAGGCCTCTAGTGATGACGGGTGGTGATATGATGCAGACTAGTGCATCATCGTATCTTTGCCCCTGAATCTGGATCCTCGGCTCACAACTAAGGAGCCAAGATGAGTCCCCATACCAGGGACTGTATGGGGGTTCTTTAAAAACCTTTTTAAAGTTGAATTGATTCGTTCCTTCAGTCTCCTGTTGGTGTGGTTCACTTCAAAAAGAGACTTGGTTTATAAGTTTTCCTAAAAACTCACTAGCGGCTCTATTAAATTATATAATCGCACTTATTTTAATTCCTTCTTATTTTCTACCCCTTTTTGATTTCTATACTCAGTAGAATGGTACTGATCCTAGACAGTAAGACTGTCTGGACCATGACAAAGGGTCCTAATTTGGGCCATGCACCGACCAGTTCTTAGATTAGGTAGAATACCTGGTTCCTGCATCAGGAAGTCATCACTACCTTAGATCAGGACCAGGAAAAATTGGACCTGATTTCAGTCCAGGAACTAGCCGGTTCCAGGGCTAAAATAAGGAGCCAGCTTCCTCTTTCAGTCCATTATTTCTATCGATTTTTGCAGAAAATAAAAAAAGAGAATAACGGTCAGCTTTCTTTGCCCCAAAAAAAAACACAGTAATAATCAAAATAAAATACCCTAGCAAAAGGGTAGTCAAACCATTCATGCGGGATCGCACCCTCAAGGAGGTGGATCCTTACACTACTGAGAGGGCTTGAATTTCTTGCTAGCGAGTGCTTCTTATTGGCCCGTTTAGACATATGTGGTATTTAGGGGGGTAGGTGACTATGTGAGTCTTGCCAGGCTTGCCTATTTATTCCATTCTGGTGGATCGTCCTACGATCATCATGTTTAAGGCCTCCATGAGGGACCCATCTAATGATGCGCTCGCTTAGGGATAGCGTGTCTGATAGGCCCGCAAACGCACAGTGGCGTTGAAGCTAATCAAGGTCGATCCTACAGAGACTAGGTTGATCAATTGAACTATATTCCCTCAAGATATGCTAAGCGAATCCAAACTTTAGATTGATAAAATATGAAGATAAGGAAACAACTATAACTAATTCAAGGGGTTTCAATTTAACAACTTCTAATTTATTAATTTTAAATCAATAAAGGAGAAAATGCCTAGGAATTCATATAGTTATGAAAGTTGATTGGATCAAAATGATGAACATGTGCTTTTCTCTAATCGATTAATTTTGAGGAATTGCAATCTCCCTAAAAATTTAGTCTAGTCTTTCGAACTCAACCATTTGCCTAAACTAAGCAAAAATCGCTCTTTTGAACTAATTTGCCTTAATTCAAGTTTAATATATTCGATTACTCGCTAGTCCTTCCAACATGCAAATCTCTCTTTCAAGACGACTCTTCGTTATGTTTAATCAAGCAGTCTAACAACCAAATGTCACCTTTCAGTTTTCATTCATTTGTTTCAAGTAAGCAAGTAAATTTTGGCCAAAAATCTACTCACAACGTGATAATCACTTGACAAAATGAAATCAAACCAATCTTGAAAATAGCGTAATTCTATAAATTAAAACATGATCCAACTATAGTTTCATAAACTACTAAATCCCTAGACAAAAATTAAATGACTCACGCATGATTAAATTCAACATCTAACTACTCTAAAATGACAAATCTAAAGAGAAAAGACAAGAGAAGAGAAAAGAGTTTGCTAAGCCAAAATACGTGCTTGAATCTTTCGATTGCAGAACACGGTCCCGCTTCCTCGGGAATCTTCTTCTTCTACTTGCTCTTCCTCACTCTAAAATGAAATCTAAATTTAACTAGATGGTGGAAAGAATGATGGATTAGGATGATGGTCTCCTTTCTGCTGCCACCACAGTCCGTGGCATCCACCATGGCTGACCATGGTGCTGGCTGGCTCGTCATTCTTCTGTTCTTCTTTCTTCCAACAGGCATAGCAACTTAGAGGCATCCATGGTGAGTTAAAATACACTCATTTATGGGCCAAATCTGGGGTAAAAAGGTCCAAAGCCTACAAAACATAGACAAGAACTATACCCAAGAGTAAAACAGGAAAAGGAGTATAAATTATCACATAAAGCATCTAATTTTTCCTAAAAATACATTAGAATGACCCTAAAATAATATATACGTTAAGCACTTATCAGTGTCTTATTAGGGTCAAGTTTTTGAGGGTGACTATTTAGAGTTTGTCAAGACCGACTAATAGGTTACATCATACCTTCAATAACTTTAACTCCTTTTTAGGTATTGTTTGCTCTTTACTATATGTTGTAGTCATCTTCCTGTATCCTATTCCTATGATCAAGTGCGTGTTCCTGTTGTGGAGCATGTAATGCACTATGACGATGCTTCTGGTGTTGAGCGGGATGTTGAACTCGACGATTTGGAGGGTACTAAGACCTTGGAGATGCACTAGGCTCCCCATCCTTAGGAACGGTGTAATGTTTCCTTTTGACATGTTTATTGCCTCTATCCTTTTTTCCTTATTTTTTGTAGAATGCAGGTATAATGAAGCTGAGGGCTTCTTTGTGACAAAAGCAGTCTACAAAATGAGAAAGGTCATCTATTGGTTGGCGTGGATCATCACTTGCCAAGTTAATGATGTCGATGAGGTATGCTCACCCTCCTTTTATCTTTTAGAAGTTGTATATCTCATTCCGTTTTCAATGCTTTTGTGTGAATGTCTTAGAGAGCTATTCAATGTTGTTGCCTTATGCGTGTGACCTCTTCTGAGGCATCTATTTAAGGGACCATTCCTGCTTGAGAATGTACTCCTGAGGCTAAGGGTTCCAAAGCCTCCAATTTACGTGTTAGGGACAAAGTTGCAGTTGAGTTGGAAGCAGAGTCAATGTGTCATTTCCTACAAGTAGCCCCTCCATGTGTTCGGGGTTAGCATAGGAAATAACACGATGACGTCTTTCTTAGAGCACGTAGGTTCATCATCTACTCTGCCTTTGCCATGGTTAGGGTAGCTCCCATTCCACCTTAAGACTCTAGGAATATTCTTAAGGTGCTATTTTAATTAACATAATTAAGTTAATTAATAGTTAATTAAGCTAATTAATTATTTTAATACTTGAATCATCTTCTACTTGCCCTACCCCATATTATTAACATATTATGCGTACTTCAGAGGGATCCACTTCAACGGCACTGTAATTAAATTATATCACTGATACCATAGAATTAAACGCAAAATTAGCAAAAATTAAGACTAAAGTTAGAGACGTAAAGTAGCAATTAATTATAATCCATATTTCTTTAATCAATGAAGTTGGACATAGTGAAAAGTCTAATTTAGATATTAGTATTCCATTTCAGCATAAATAACCTTTTTAAAATCTAAAAAATAAATTCGATTTTCTTTACAAAATATAAAAATCGAAAAAGAATTAGAAAAATCAACTATAGGAACAGAAAGAAGAAGAAAAAGATGATGGAATATAAGTAATGCAATATAGAGGAGTTACAAAACATGTTTGATAAAGAACAAAGTTCAGAAGAATTGAAGAAAATCAAGTGCGCAATATTAGACAAATAAGAACTGCTACCTATTGATAATAAAGAGACAAATAATTTCCTGTAGAAGAAGAAATATATCAGTAGATGAACCTAATTAAACTAGCACTCTAGATGTCATTTCTTTAGAACAAATTAGGAGAAAGTGGAGAAAAACCATGGAAAATTGCTGGTTGAAAGTGAAACTAATGAAATTGGAAAAGAACTTAACATCAAAAAATTTAAATCTAATTTACTCAACAATATGATTCCAAATTAGTATAACATCTAGAAGAAATGACTATTTTATGAGACTTAGATGCATTCTAGTGGGACAAACAGCTAACTTTATCTTTGTGTTTACTAAGGAAACGGCATCCTTTGAAGAGATTTGCCTTGCCCTAATTAGTCAAACTAGCTTCATCTTAAGCATTGATGAAGCTCGTAATAGAGAAGAAATTTTCAAGCATTAGAAGAGGGGGTAAGAATAGTGTCTTTAACTTGAATACCACATGGACTATTGGAGATTTCCCAGAATATATTGAACGTAGTTTTTCTGACACTCTAACTGACTAGTACAATTCATTAGATAATGAAGGTAAAAATCTATTAAAAAAGATAGAAATACTAGCTGCTATGTTTAAAAAAGTATATAAGGAAATCGAAACTTAATCATCAGAGCTAAACTTAGTTCCAAAGAAAAAGCTAGAAAGTGACAAAGAAAGATTAATAACATAATGCTCTAGGACATAAGGTATCTAAAAAATTATATTGTAGGATTCAGTCAATATTATTTAAAAATGGCCATAGTGAAGCCAATATTGATATGTTTTATGAAAAATTACCCCATCTGATAAATTTCATAATCGATGAAAAACACATTACATGGCTTGAAAAAACGGACGTAATTGATACCCTTGGTACAACAACATCTTATTTAAGAAATTAGTTTAATGATCAACGCCTTGATCTCCAAAAACAAAAGAAAATGAAGAAATAATTTCTAACTTGTTGGGATAGTCATCAATAGGGCAATGAACATGAGAAGAGAAGAAAAAGAA
>NCQS01104681.1:0-16102 GCA_002740445.1 Pachycereus pringlei
CCCTAACCTCAAAGGTCCAGGTAGCTTTTCTATTCCTTAGTTGCATTGAAATGTGAGCATTGCGAGGGCATTATGTGATCTTGGTTTAAGTGTTAGTTTGATGCCCTATTTTTTCAAAAATCTTGACTTTGCACATTTGCAACCAACGCCTATTTCACTCCAGTTCATGGATGGTTTCATAAAGTGCCCTTTGGGTATTTTAGGAGATGTTCCTATAAAAGTAGGTGATTTTTGTGTGCTTGATGGCTTTATCGTCCTAGATATGGCCAAAGATGCATATGCCTAGATTGTTCTAGGAAGACCCTTCTTGGCCACTTCTGATTGCAAGATATGTGAAAAATGGGAGGTTAATATCTGATGTGGGAAGGTGTCATACTTTGCTTTAAAACTAAGATTTTTCCTCCTCTTCATTTGCTTATAAAGTAGTGATGTATTTTCATAGATTGAGTTGTATGATGATTTTTGTCATACTAACCCTCATGTGTTTCATTATGTTGATACTAAAGGCCCTAACCTTTACTATGTTAAGGTGGAATTTGATGCACTTCTACCACCTAACATAACCAAGGACAAGCCTTATATTACTAATGAGGGTTTTATAAGTAATTATTACATGTTTGCTTAAGTGCTACTGTCTTTGCCTCCTATGGATGATATTAAGTATGATTTTGACTTAAGGGTTGAGTTTGGTAGTGGCCTATCGATGGAGCGCACTACAAGTTCGTTTTGTATATGGATCACACTATTTGGCGCTACTTACTGATGAAGAAGGATCTCCAACCCGGACTCCTGAGATGATACCTTCTATTACAAGGGTTCAACTTCATGGTCTATAATAAAATGAAGCCAGGAGATGTGGGGGAGCCAATTAAGAAGCCCTCTACCCATACCCGAGCCCGCATAAAAGTGAAGGTCGAGCTCTCGACCTCAAAAGACTACTTCTTGGAAGGCAACCCAAGTTTTACCTTTACTAATTTTTCTTTATGATTGTATATAATGCATTTCTTATTTTGCAAAAAGAGAAAGATAAAAACAGAGAGCAGGAAAAAAAACAAAAAATAATACAAAGAAAAGAGGAAAAAGAAGGAAGGAAAAAAAAAACATCGGAAAAAGTAATAAGAGAGTTTTAGAGACTCCAGACAGAAGCTTCCACGGACCCCTCGTGGTGTTTGACTTGGTCCGTGGAGCCCCTGTCGTGAAATCAAAAAAAATTTTAGGAAATAGAGTCGACCACGGAGGGTTCGTGGTGGTTCCTATGATCCATGGCGAGCCTGCTCATCCGTGGTCAAAGGGTTTTCACGACATTTGACCCAACATTTCACACATTCATATTCAACCTTTCCTCTTTCTCTCACTAAACTCTCTCTTTCTCTCTCTACAAACTGCATTAACACCCACTTTCCCACCTTCAATTTTTAATCATTTTTCATCAGTTTTCTTCCATTTTTTTCTAATTTCTTCACCTACCTTTCAAGTCTCCTTCAAATTTCCTTTTTATATTCTTCTTTCTCTCTCATTCATCTCTACCCATAACCATTTTCTCCCACTTTCTTCAAACACTTCCATTACACCTCCTAATCTTCTAAATTTTCATCATTTCTTCCATAATTCTTCCTAATATCTCTTATTTGCACAAAATTTTCATTTTTGTGCCCTTCTCGTCCATTTTCTTCATGGTTAGGATTTTCAAGCACCCAAACCCATTGATAGTCCAACCATAACACCTAAGAAGAGAATGAGGACTACTCCAGGAGCAGGGATGCCAAGTCAAGCTCCATAACGGGTTTCCTTAACCTCAACTAATGTGCGAAACTAAGGTAATCCACCTAACCAGCTTGGTTTAACTAATCCTGAACATATTGCTAGATACTCAACATTTTGATGAGGATTTGCTAACTAGATTGGGTTTGGTGAACTTATTAAGACTGGGGACCACACATATAGTGAACTTACTTTGGAATTCTTGAGTACATTGCATGTTGAAGTCATGAGTGGTCCTCGATGTTAGGAGGGTTATATCTTATTTTATTTTAACAAGGAGTTTTATGAGCTAAATTTACGTTCTTTTGATAGCATATTTAGTTTTTCACCTCGCTTGGATTTAGACAGACGATATGTGCCTAGGGAGTTTAACCCTAATGCCTTTTGGTACACCTTAACCGGTAATTTCCAATATGATGCTAGTCACTCCAAGGGCACTATTATTCGAAACCCTCGTATTATAGTTTCCCAACGTGTCTTTGCTTATGGTTTGTTTGCTCGAGAGGATAGTTTAAATGCACCTCATCTATTCGAGCTACATTTTTTGCATAGCATGCTAGAAGGAATACAAATTGACCCTAGTTCGTTTTTTGATAATCAACTATTAAGTGCAGCCACTAGTTCTGCTAATAGAATAGTAATTGGAGGCCTTATCACCCTTATCTCTAGGTTAGTTGGTATTGAGCCTAACCCTGAAGATCGAGTGTCAAGACCAGAGGGATTAGCCTTAGCTGCCTTGAACAGATGAAGTTCTATGCAATGAAGGGCAGCAGGATTTGTTGGATTTATCCAGGAAATAGGCTTATGCCTCTTCCCAGTGTTGACTGTACTACCCTTGTGAACCTAGACAATCTTTCATATATGCTGGGTGATGAGGAGTTAATTCACCTTGCACCTCCTACTTCTCCTCTGCAGCTAAATTTAGGGGCCTCTAGTTCCTGTTAGCCTTCCTCTCTATAGGACTACCCTGATATCCATGCTACCCTTTAGTCTATCTAAGAGGAACAAGTCTCCTTATAGGCTTGTATCCAATTTGAGCGTGCAACCCTCCATGACTTTATTCAAGAGCGGCACGATGAGCTCTGTGGGATGATTGCATCTAAGAATTAATATTTCCAAGACTTTAGGGATTCTACAGACACTTGGCATAATTAAAATATATCTCAACCCTACCCTCCTTCTTCTCCACCTCCTTCTTTCTAGTTGTGTTTCCCCCTTCCCAATGGCTATCTGTGCCTGCATTGAGGCAACGCTTTGTCCAAGCATGGGG
Organism: Pachycereus pringlei; assembly: GCA_002740445.1. NCBI lineage: Eukaryota > Viridiplantae > Streptophyta > Magnoliopsida > Caryophyllales > Cactaceae > Pachycereus > Pachycereus pringlei. The sequence goes on from NCQS01104681.1 coordinate 3,032, forward strand.
GAGCTATGTGTTTATTTGTGGTTATGTGTATAATGTGGTTGTGTGATTAGTTTGCATATTAGATCATGTATTTATGTTTAATTAGAGCATTCTTAGTTGAGCAGTTCATTTTTTGACGTTTCTTTCCTAGTTTTAGGTTTATACTGGCATTTTTAATTTTTAGTTGGATTTTAGGTTTGGCATGCATATAACGAAAAACTAAAAAATGTTCAAAAAAATTCTCCGATGATAAGTCTTTAGACTAAATAGTTTTCTTTGGCTTAACGTGACCATTTAGTTATACCCAATTGTGTATAAAATGTTTGATAATGAGTTTTTATAATGTGCTTCTTGATTTGACTATCAAAGTTGAATGTGAATTGATTGCTTGAATGATACATTGCATTATTATTTGACATGTGAGATTTAATGAGCTAGTTGAACTTTCGTAGTTGTCCTATGAGATTTTGAGCTTGATTGGACTAATTTATCAATTTTAGTTTGATATTCCTTTTTTTGTGTCACTCTTGCTAGATTTTAAATTTCAAGAAGTTGCTTAAACTCTTTTTTAAGATCACATTTAGCATGCGCATTTAGTCTTGGCTAAATAAGGTAGGCATGTATTAGCTACATTGACTAAAACAGCATCCTTGTTATGTATTATTTATCTCTAGCTACCCCTTTTGAGCCTTGATAATGTTTGTTGATGTAAACTTTTTAATCTAGCCCTTGGTCAAATATAGGTCTACCTTATTTAGCTAAGACTGAAGGGTTCCATTTCTTAATTTGGGGTGGTTTAAGGGTGATATTACGAGATGTGGCTTGTTTGGATCCATTTAGGTTGGTTATTATGAGTTATATTGAGAATTATTAAAAGGTATTTAAAGTTCTATGCCATGATCATTCTTTTGGATATGTACAAAAAACCAAAATAAAAAAAATGAGAAAAAAATGAAAAAGAAAAAAAATGTGAAATAAAAAGATTTCGGCATAGATGTTATTTGGAATGCCTCAACACTTTCTCTTATTTGGATCCATTTAGGTTGGTTATTATGAGTAGTTTGTTTTGTGCATTTAGGAACAATGATCTTTACCTTTAGTGTTTGGTTTCTAGCTCCACAAAACCCAAAATATTTGTTCCCTTCCAAACCTTTACCATATAACATGGTTACAACCCAAGCCCTCATAATTGCCTTGTGTGTTTTGCGTTTTAGTCATGGCAAATTTGAGAGTCTGGTCAAGCTTATGGTAGGTTTGATTCTTTGGAATGAGGTTTAAGAGAACTGTTATATATTTTGAAACACATGAGTGTTGAGTGCTTTGCTACTCGAGTGAGGTTTAACTGCTTCTTTTTGCTCAAATCAGTCCATGTGTCAATATGAGTGTTACGTTGAATTAAGCAATTGATTTAATGTTTGATGAGATACTCTCTAATTGAATTTTGAAACCTTCATTCTCTTATCTGGTTTGTAAAGATTTTAAAAACTATTGGGCTAACTTCTTGAGTCAGTTAGGCTATTAATGCTACTACTTGTGTTTACCTGAGGAGTTTCTTCATCATAGTTGTGATTTCATTAGTTCCTTGGGGACAAGCAACCGTTCAAGCATGGGGAAATTTGATAAGTACCCGTAAAGCACATCATTTTTGGATCATTCTGTGCATTTTTAGGGGATTCATGGGTTTTATGCTGAGTTTTAACCCAAAAAATCTCATTTTACGCTTGGGTGTAGTGCTCTGATGACTTTTATAGGTTTTGGGACCTTTTTGATCAAGCATTGACCCTTAAGAGTCATCTTTATCACTCACCATGGACGCCCCTAATAACTATGCCTGTGGAAGAAAGAGAAGAATAAGAGAACTCTGAGTAAGATTTGACCACGGATTATCCGTGGTGGTGGCCACGGTCCATGGCAGGCCTAAAACTGCAGCAACTCTTCATTTTTCCTTAGCTTGTGCGGCTAAAAATAAAGGGGGCTGCTATTTGAAGAGTGCTTAGCTGCTTGAAGGGGGGAAAAAAATCCTATCTACCTCTTTAGAAATTTCTCAATAGTTTTGTAATTTTTATCACTTCTTGGAGTAAAAAGAAGATTGGGAGGAGGATTGCTTGCATTTGAAGCCTTAAAGATTGAAGAATTTCCCATGAAACTCCATTATTGCTGAGTTTTCTCTTCTGTTGTTCTTTAAACTCATTAGATTAGTTTTGTTTGGTTGATTTTCTCTATTAAACAATTATGTTTGTTTTTAATCATCATGAGTGAGTAGTTTCCCTAGTATTGGAATTTAATAGCCAAATTATGAACATGAATCCTTAATCTTCATCAATAGTATGCTTACTCTTCTTGGGAATGTTTCAACATATCTAGTGTATAAATGTCGTGAGTAGTTCTGGCCAAACTAACTTACAAATATCAAATAGTTGGATGAAGTACTAAAATGAGAAGTCTGCTATTAGATCGATAGGTATAAACTTCACATAGTTGCCTTTTGAGAGAAAGTCGCTTGTTGAGGGGAAATTTGGTAACGTAGATTCTAAATTTTTTACCAAACCAAAAACCCCTTTGAAAGAATGGTAGTATGCTTACTCTAAATAGTTCAATTCATTTTGAAAGAAAGGATTGGATATTATATGTTTTTCATCCTTTGTTTCATCCAAATTAGAATAATCATAGACAATATTTATCATGTTCAGTTCATAATTTGTGAAATGAATAACAAGGCATTTTTAATTGATAGAATTCTAAAGTCATATGATAGATTTGTTTATTTAGAAAATTCCCCCAAATCAATTTATACTTGCTTAGTATTTTTACAAAGGATAAACTCAATGGATTGCGTTGGTCCCTGTGGGAATAATATTTTATCTAATCTACAACGCCTGTGCGCTTGCGGGCCTGCTGCCTATGCAAAAAGTCCAATGGATTAAATCTAATCCATAGGAGATAAAAATTAATATTCCTTCGATATCTAGGTTTGCTAATCCACAAAAATCAATAAAAAAATACAATAAAAATTGATGAGAATGGCAAAGTTACCAATAAACCTCAACTATTAAGAAGCATTAGTGCAAGATCAGATTGTGGAGGAAGACACTCATCAGCTAAAGTAGAGCTTGAGGAAGATGGCACAATACATCAGTATGACAAATGAATGAGTAGAATGAGTTTTAAACCTGCAAGATACAGTGTAGACCGATGTATAAGTCTAGATAGGAATGTCATTAGGTACAAAATAAGAACGGTTAGTGAACCAATCTATGAAGATGAATTACTCAAAAAAATGACTATGAAGATATGTTATGCAGTCACTAACACAAATTTGAACAGCATCTATATCCCAATAAATGTATGCTTAGAGGGAAATAATAAATGTGAATTGTGTGCCTATATAGATAGTGGCTGTTCTATCTGTTTTGGAAAAAACAATCTTTATTTCCAGAACTCATGTGGAAAAAATCCAAGAATCCCTTACAAGTAGGGATAGTTGACAATAGCATAATGAGCCTTAACGAAGCCATAGAAGGGTTATCCATAGAAATAGGAGGAACTAAATGCATTATACCAGTTTTATGGACAACTGATCAACCTTCACATGAAATGATTATTTGAAATAGTTTTCAAAGACTATATTCTACATGCATACAGACCATAAACCAAATAATATTTACAATTAATGGTTACTCAGTTCATATTATAAAATTAAGTAAGACTTAGACTCATTGGAAGATTAAGTTTAAATGCAGACAGTGTGGTGAGAAGGTAATCCCTGCACAACATGAGATAGCACTAACAGTCTCACTATTTGAGTTATCTATTAAAAGACAAATTACTAAACAACAAGAGTAATTATACGAACAACTCTACTCTGATAACTCACTAAAATTTTGGGATAAAGATAAGACATTTGTAAAAATCAGTTTGTTAAATCCCAACACTATTATTCGAGTCAAGCAATTGGTGTATACACAGCAGGATATCCAAGATTTTGATAAACAAATTAAAGAGCTTCTAGATAATGGATTAATCAGACATAGCAAGAGTCCTCACACCAGCCCTGCTTTCATGATAGGAAATTATGCTGAGGAAAAAAAGAGGGAAAGCTATAATGGTAATCAATTCTAAAAAGCTTAATGATAATACCATCTTTAATGTTTATTATATTTCTAACAAAACAATCCTTTCCAACAGAATTCAAGGAGTCTCTTAGTTCTCGAAAATTGATTGCAAAAGCGAATACTGACAGATAAAAAGGGATGAAGAAAGCATTCCTTTAACTGCTTTTAACACCCCTCAAGAACATTACGAATGGCCATTTGGTTTAAAAAATACACCTCAAATATTCCAAAGAGGAATGAATAACATTTTTAAAGATCTTAATCATTGTTGTCTAGTTTACATCAATGATATCTTTGTCTTTTCCAAGACCATAGAACAACACAAAGATGTCTTAGCTATGACACAAAGATGCATTAATCATGGTATTATCCTTGGTAAGAACAAGTGTTTTTCAACAGAGCAAGGAATTAAGATTTTAGGTTTAGAGATAAAAGCTAGACAAATCCTCCTACAAAAGCATATTTTAGAGAAAATAGAAAATTTTCCTGAAAAGATTGAAGATATAAAGCAATTAGAACGGTTTCTTGGGTGTTTCACCTATGCTTTGGATTCCATTAAAGACTTAGCTAAATTGAGAAAACCATTGTAGCAAAAACACAAGAAGGAAGTAAGTAGGAGATGGACTCTAGCGATTCAAAGATTGTTCAAAACTTCAAAAAATGTGTAAAAATCTTCCTGTTCTTAATTTACCTAATGAAGGAGATGATTTATTTCTTAAGACAAATGCCACAATGAGCATTAGAGTACAGTACTCAAAATGAAAGAAGGAGAAAAACTATACAAATATTGCAGTGAGAGTTTTTATAAAGTAGAATGAAACTATCCTACGATGGAAAAAGAGATCCTTGTAGTCATAAGAGAATTCAAAAATTCTTAATTTTTTTGGCTCCAAAACCTTTTCTTATTCAAGTAATTGCAAAGGAATAGTTGATCTTGTGGAAAAGAAGTTATCAAATATGCAAGTATAAAAGTGACTGCTGTATTGACAATTATCGCTTAACTAGTTTTCCTTCTCTATTGAACATATACAAGGATTGAAGAACTCTCTAGCAAATAGTTTTACTTGAGAACTCACCAACGATGATCGTCAGAGTAGAACTCTTGCCGAAAAAGGAGGCAATCAAAAATGAAATGCCATTACTACTAGAATGGGTTTCTTGTTCTGGTAAAATCCTTATCGATATTTTTTAATTCCATATAAAAAGTAGATCATGTTTTGGTCTACTGTTTTCTACTTACATAGTAGCTTAAAGAATTATCCTTTTAGAGTTACAAATTAATTACCTAAGATGTCCTTATGATATCTAGGAGAAAATAAGTTCTCATTTTCAAGAAAAATGGTTCAACGACTACTACATAGCCTGCATCGACTACTATTATAATTATTCATGTGATATTTAGAAATCATGGAGCACTATAATCTACTTTCTCGATGGATTTGGAGTTGGTGATGCTAGTTTTCCAGCAAATTCAATCTCTCCAGATGACCCTGTCATGAAAGCCTAGGAAGATGAAATGATAGTTTACCTCATTGAAATCCTAGATTTGAAGTATCTATTTTTTATCAAGACTAACTAAGTTTCAACAATGGATGTTCAGGAGGATCTATAGGCTTCTTACATCACCTAATAGTGCAACAAAAATTCCATACATTAGGAGCCTATGTGTGGCAGTACATTGCATAATATTTGAGTATAAAAATGGAAAAGCCAAACTAGCCCTTTGTCTTGTTCAAATAGTTGATTTAGATGATCCCAATGATCAACAACAACAATGGTTTGCAGAATAATAGGAATTAGTTAGTGATCTTGCTTTAGCAAGAGCCATTTGTTTTTTAGCATTTATCATCAAATGTGGCCATTAATTGAACAAGGAAGAGCAGTAATGCATTGTGGGAACACTAGTTTCATTTATGATAAGTAGTTTAGCAAATATATGAAGGTAGAAGGAGCTAATTCAGAAGATGTCTTTGATTATTGTTTTGATATTGGAGTTGAAAATTCTTATCTGTAAAAGGAAAGAAATATCAACTTGATGAACATTTCGATGATTAATGAAAGGCTAGAAGACATTATAGGAGATGAAGGCATACTAAATCTCAATATGAATGACTAGTCTTGTCAATAATTAAAGGATCTTAAAAGTGGTTGCACCATTATTATACTATTTTATCCAGTGTCAAATTAGTAAAATAATGTTGTCTACTATAGCCATCTGCTGACAACTGTAGCCATGTGAATATATCAATATATAATATATATAGCCATTAGGGTATTCCATGTAGTCCAACTTCTCTATAGAAGAAGTAGAATGTCAAAAAGGAACACGGTCATTTGAGGATACTTGAGCAAAAGAGATGTTGGGATTCTCCATTTCTCTATGAGCAAACATCTCTCATGATTTTAGTAGCTTAAGTCTCCCTTCAATCTTACAACTCTAATATTTTCACTTTCAAACTTTCAATAAAATAAGCTTCGCGGTAAGGAACGTTATTCAATCAAACCTTATGTCTTAAATATTATGATTTCTTAATTCAAGTCTCACTATCCTTAAAAATGCAAAAAATTTGATTAGTGACTAAGGTTTGAGGTACGAAATGAAGTGGATCTATGATGTGCCTGCACTAAGAAAGGCATGGTTGAGATTAGCAATCTCTGTAAACTGAAAGCTAGAGGAACGCCGGTGTGTAATGGCCATTAAGTTCAGGCGATGGTCGAAACTCTCTAATTAAGTCTTAATTACTTTGCTAAGCATGATGGACCCCTAATTGTAAAAAATACAATATTTATGACATAAGTAGTATATTGTGATAACTAGTACCAGTAAAGTCGCTATACGAAGTCTAAACATTAATATAAGCTTAGTTTCTAAAATAGCCTGAGTGATTTTGCATTTTTAACCCCATTTGGGCCAAAATAGAAATTTCAGAAAAGCTTGGGCCAAACGTAAAAATATTTGTGCTCAAAAAATAATTATCAAACTTGGGCTGTTTAAAAAATCATTATCCAAATTCACTAGATCAATTAGATATTGACCCATACCACAGTGGATCCGAAAGCTAATTTTTTAGATTAGGACTTTATCTAAATCATAAAGTGAAATGAAACATAAAAAAACACAAAAGAATCTATTTTTAACCTAACTCCTAATGAATGGATAAATACTACCAAAAACAGAACAGAAAATTAAATTGAAAATTGAACCACATGAAAAATCAAAATAGTTTAATTACTAAGGCACACCTAAAAAACTACTCTTCTAGGGGTAAGTTAATTTAATATCAAAGTCTATAAATTTAAGAATTAAAATTGACAAACTAAAGAAATCAAGTAAGAACAAATAATTACAAAAGATGAGTAATTTATGAAAACATTTAGCATGAGCTATATTCACCATTCAAAATAATTTTTATCAGTAGCACACAAATTGATTGTTCGTTGAGTTAAACTGTAGAAGACACCCACTAGTAGTATAAACCCCACTATTTTAAAACCCTAGCATTAGTGCAAGAATTTAATCAAACTAGGCATTAAACATTAGAAAGATATCATCTAAGACCTTGTAGCCAATTTACTCATAAATTCACCTAACAAAGATCTATAATGATTTTTTAATTAAAAGAGATGGAGTTGCACCACTTGTGCTCAAATCGCTAATGCTTCTACATACTTAAGCCCTTTAAAGTATCATAGAAATTCATATTAATCTAACTAGCGAGAATTCTAATTAATCTAAGATAAATATCATGAACAATAAACAAAAACCGTTATAGAATCTTGGAATAAAAATGAATTAGACGATAAAGCATAAAACGTGTTTCAAAGTAATTAATTTAGCATAGCTCCAAATAGATTATGCTAAGGGGAGAAAAAAACTACTCACTCATATTAAGATTAGAAGCCCAAAAACCCATTAAAAATCGCTTACTCAGAAACAAATCTCATAAACGAAAACAACAATACCCTAGCATGATGTAGATCATGACAGGTGATGATGTGATAGTAATATGATGAAGAAGATGGCAGATGTTGTAGGCAGTGGCAAGATCCATTGATGTGGAAGATTGGGAGGTTGATTGGTGATTGATAATGAGGAGGCCCCCCTGTTTTAAAGGAAAATAATTCAAGCAGGGTTTGACTAGAGCTCCTTCTTTTTCAAGCCTTCCAACTCCTTTTCAAATTAGGTCTCTTAATCTTGTCGTCCTACTTCTTCAAATAAATAAGTATGAAAATAAATATTTTTCATAAATTATTATTTTCGACCGACTTGATTGATCAACTGGAAAAGTCTTTTAATAAATGAAGCCTGTGTTCCGACATCTTTTGTTCTCCTCTTTGCTTTATAATCGTTAGCCTAAAAACCTAGATAAAATAAACTATATTAGACAATAAAATATACAGCACAAGTAAGTAATTATTAAAAAAATGCATGAATTATTACTTCACAAATGAAATTATGCCATTCCTCTCAGCCTACTGAAAATGCCGGCACAGCCCACACCTATAGAAGACCTATACAACTTAGATTTACTCATCTACATGAGTAACTATCTTAGAGACTTGTACTTCCACCACATACTAAGCCTCTAAGTATAAGTAATTCTCCCATAATCAATCCCCAGGATATGGAGCAATGCTGACAATGCCTCAAATCTTTAAACCTCAAGAGTCTTTCAGCCCTGTAAAACAAGTTCAATTGAATAGGACAACCTGAACCTTGAGAAGGCAGATGAGAGTTTTCCCCATAGGCGAGAGAATCAATCCACCCTATAAATTGATAAACTGAACAACACGCTCCCAAATGTTATTTAAGCATAAAGCCCTAACATATGTTGCCTACATAACCTAATGAGGTCAAAACACCTCAAAACATACCTATATTAGTAACATATGGCCACGAAAACACCCATTTCTCCAAGAAATAAAGGAACCAACATTATAACCGATCTGAAACTTGGAAGGCTAAACACAATCAACAATACAAAATCAAGCAAAGAATTTGATTATATATATACCATCTCTTTGTAGAGCTGTTTAAGTTGAGCAATACTGCCAATGCTTTATCCACCAACTTGCTCAGATTCCTTGGCCCAACCCCTGGAATTGTCAATGAATCAGGGTTCACACTAGCACCATCCACACTATTGGCCCTTCTCTGCAACTTCACAGAACACTTCACTAGCTCCTCAATCATATTCATCGCATTTTCTCGCACATCCCCATCATGCTCCATACCATCATCCCACTTTAGCCCCTTCGTCGGCGACACAGGTCCATCACCGACGGTAGTATGAAATAAGGCCAACCAGGACCAACTTCTTGTTTCCTTGAAAATAGTCCAGGCTTGTTGAGGGGTCGTAGCATCTTCAATAGAACACCAGCAAATTATGGACCCCCCAACAGTAGTTGGGCTAATCCAGTGAGAGAATAACGGTTTGGGGAAGTTATATGAGTTGGGAATGAACCTAATGGAGGGGTGAAGATTGATGGCGGCAATTGAAGGCATTGGGTCCAGAATAGAGTGTAACCTAGAGAGGCGAAATGGGGTTCGAGTTTTGGTTGAGGATAATAACGGGAGAGACAAAGGGGATACTAGGGGGTGGAGGAGGAGAAGAAGAAGATGTACAAAGGATGAGAGAAGGACCAGATGGGCATCGAGATGAGAGTTTTTACATTACTGAGTAGCGTTACAGGAAAAACAGTCATAGCAACCAAACCTAGCACTAACACTAACGCACATATTAAGGAAGATCCAATGCCCCAAAATGATAAGATGGAGTGAAAGAGATGAAGGCGGGAAGATAAATAGAAAACAGGATTAGAGAGAGAGAGAGAGAGGAAAAGAATAAACAAAAGGCAAAAATTAAGGTTTGAGTGGGAGTATTTAAATATGATAGGGATGGTCAATTGGGGAAGGTCTTGGTCCCTTGTCCACATCTAATGGGCATGTTAATCAAATTGGTATTCCCGAATGTTTGTTTATTTTAGTCTCCAATGAGTGTGTACGTCGGGCGAGACTTTCCAGAAGTTACGATTGCTAATGGATATACCAATACAAGTTTTACACGCACAAAAACAAAAATACATAATTGAAAATAATGTTCTCTTCAACTTATTATAAATATTTATTGTTAGTGATTTGCTTTGATAAGCACTCATTGATAGTAAATTACTTATGGTAAATTTAAAAGAATAGTTTTTCTAAATAAATTTTTGAATGTAAAATTTTTTTAGCAAAATCTAATTAACCAAATATCTTGAGTAACTTTTTGATTTGATTAAATAGTCAAATACTGACTCCCAAAAATCATTAGCAATTAAAAAGCTAATGAGGTCCTATACTTTTCCAAAATGGAATGGAGTAGGAAGGTATTGAAGCATAAAAACAATAAACTTGAACATAATATGTACAAAATTTACATAAACAAATAAATTATCCTTGAACCAAAAAATTTTCTTCAATAGAATTGCAATATGTCCTAAGCTACTCTTCAGGTGTAGAATGGCGACGTGTACAAGTGGCCCTTTGAACATTAAAAAATTATACTCAAGTTGGATATGAACGTGTGTTTTTCTTGATTGAAAACACCTTTTAGAAATAGTCATCAAGCCATCATGTAAACAAGGACAATCGTATAAAGAAGTTTGAATGAGAAATACATATGAGTATGTATCAACTTAGACATGTAATCCAAATCTAAACAGATAGTCTTGTCGCTTCAATTTCATCCGTTAGAAATAAGAATCATTGAAGATCAACCTAAAGGAATTAATAGGTTTGCTTTTAATCAAAGACTGAAGGTCTAAGGGAAATTTAATTGAGGCTACTCATTGTTAGTGGACATGGAATGAATGGGCCATGAAAGAGGTTCCAGTGCAGCTGAGCATCCTCAATGAACACGCACCCATTTTAATGGGAACCATTCATTCTTCTAAACACTAAAGACTAACTAATCTTTACGTACTTCCGTCAAAACTATCAATCCTATTCTAACAAACTCGAAGGTTAGTATTAAACGTGTTATCTAAACAAAACTCATCAAATATAGAAAGGTAACCTACCATACCATTGATCTAATGAGATGTAGAGATGCCCATGAAAGCAACTTTCAAACGGCATGCATAAATTTGTAACAAAGGCGATCCAACTCAAACACACAAATTCTCTTGAAGACATTCCATCAAACGCTTAACACGAACACACTAATACAAGCGGGTACATCAAAAATTACGATGGAAGACTACCTAACTCAAAAAACACAAATTGTCTCTAAGACATTTCATGAAACACCTAACATGCATAAACTTACACAAATAGTACAACAGAAATTACCTTTTTAGGGTCTCAAATGAGCTTAACCACCACCAGCGCATCAACATCTACACACCCCTCTATCTCCTTGGGCTTCAGAATGGGCCTAGACCAAGTCAGGTCGAGCTACTTGTTGGGTCCTTGGATGCATTCCATTGAGTCATTCCTTTTTGGAGGCTCCCCTGTTGAGCGTTCATATCTAAAGGGAGAACACGTTAATAGTAAAACAAGGAGAGAAACTGATGGTGCGATTTTAGAGATAGAGTAAGGAGATGATGAGGGTATGATCCATGAGACTTTAGAGAGGGAGAAAGGAAGCATAATACCAATTAATAATCTAACCATCGAAGAGGTTGAACAGCCACAAGCAATGAGATGGAGAATTTTATGATGCGTGAACCCAATTTCCCGGAACTCTCTCTTTTACTTCAGAAAAAGAAAGGGAGAGAAGAATTCGTGCTTGACCAACATTAATTGGCACAAATCATTTCTGCTCATAAAAAGAAAGATGTTACAGTAAGGTAGCAATACATTGGGACGAATCAGGGAAGGGCATCTACATAACAATCAAAAGCTCCCATACATTACAAAAATTTAGTCATTTGTAATTTCCAATTTATGTTCTCTAATAAGATGTTTATGATAAGAGATGTTTATCTGTTGGTTTTCATACATTTGTATTATTATTTGGAGTTATTAGATGATCCATTAATTCAGGATTCTTATTATGAAGTTTGAAAGTGACCAACAGGCATACAAATTGTGAAAGAGGGTCGTATATGGGTGAGGATTTTTTAGGATCAGTTAGGATTTGATTGTAAGCAACAAGGAATCACAAGATACGATAATAGCAAGATAAAGAGAACAAACATCAAGGTTCATGTGGAAAACCCTAAACGGGAAAAACAATGGGTGATGATGAGCAAAGAATCCACTATAGTGGTGTGAGAGTATAGAACTAATCTTAGAATGATGTAGCCTAAGAAGAGATCAAATAACAAATACTAAATCACTCTGAACACTCTCTCACAAAACAAGAATAGTAAAACTAACAGGTGATCAAAAGGAAGAACAATTTTTTAGACGCTAAATGATGTTTGTGTTCTCGATGTGTTTGATGTGTTTTGGAAGCCAAGCCAAGACCCCTTATAAATCAATCAGCAGGTCAAGATCGAGGAAACCCTAGCGGTGTTGGCGTGGCACGCACCATAGAACATGGTCAGGACCATGGACGTTCTATGGTGGCCTCTGGAGGCCATGAAATAAGTACGTTTGGCTATGGACCATGGCCAAACCCTCTGAGCTCCGTGGAGGATAGAATTTGGTGTACTAAATGTAACAATCTCTACCTTGGACCAAATTCATTAGTATAAGCAAAGAAAACCACCAAAGAAACCCGTAGGGTATAGTTTTCAAGGGCATTAAGCGAACCAAATGCCAGTTGAGTTCGAGGAATGGTTGAACTTAAAACCTAGAAGTCACTTGCATGGATTTTTCTCTCACGTATAATTTGACCAAATTGTTGGGAAAATTGAGAGTTTAAAATAAAGTGCTGCAAGTGTACAGCTTTCGTTGTAGTACTTGAGGGTCGTGTCCTCGGGGAAAACGGAAAAGATTGAGGTCACTTATAATGGAAATGGTTTGGCTAATTGCCCTAATGTTAATTAT
>NCQS01104683.1:6376-21407 GCA_002740445.1 Pachycereus pringlei
CTCTCCCGATTTTTCTATTTTCGTTTCTCTTCTATTCGTATTTATTTATTTTTCCAATTTTCCTTTTTTTGGGAGGTCGGTTTCCATAGGCAGATGCTCGAGTTGGATACTGGTGTTGGACCCCTATCCTTAAATAAGATCTTTTTTCCGTTTCCTTCTAATAACTTCATGACATTTCGACTACGGCTGAGTGGGCCCCCAAGATCATGAACTCGACGCGAAACCGATCAAATAGGTTCCACTCTTTTGGGAACCGGAACTAGAGTTAGAGGTTCTGGTTCCATAATTTTGGAAACCAGAATTGTAACTACTGGTTCCGGTTTCGATTTCAGGTACTCGCGCCGACTATTTATTTTTTTAATTTTCCGTATTTGGTATTTATTTACGGTTTAAAAAATTAAAATAGCACAGTGAGATTTATTTCAAGGCCCATAAACTATAAAATATAGTTTTTATAGCTTACACATGACCTACAAATTAAAGGTAATAAATGACATTCATTGAGATGCGATGCGAGTTTTGTTTGTCCATTTATTAGATAGGAGAAAAACAATACATCAAGGTAGCAAAGTATGAATTCTAACTTGAAAACAGGCATAGCAAACAAAAATCTCAATGGGAGGAAAAATGTTTTTTAGGTTTTTTGGCTTGGATTTTATGAAAGATTGGGTTCCGACATTTTATGATACAAAAGATCAATAGAAGAATTTGGCGTATACCTTAGCTGAGGACATATTTTATCATAACAGGTTCTCGGTTCCGATTCCGAATTTTATTTTAGGAACCAAAACTGATCAGACGAGTCCCTTAATATTGGAAGTTGGAACTGGACCCGTTCCAGGGTCTCCGTTACACATGCTCACCCCTAACTTTCACAAGGCTAAAGTGTCAATATTGATGGTTTTTTTAGTTAGAATCAGCGCAAAGGTTTATGTAAGTAAAATTTAAGCCTAAATCTCTAATAATAACTTCTAAATACTTCACCTATTGCCACAACTGACACCTACATGCCAATATTAAATGTTGCAACGTGGCATATTAGCTTGCTAATAAGAGAGTAATAATATTGTAAATATAAATAAGAAAGGTTTTCAACATTGCACCAAATGAACTCTAAAAGAAATACTAGCCGAGATTCATATAAGTTACAACGGTATAATGACGTTGTAAAAAGTACCGAATCTTCTTATCTCATAACTATACCTCATAATTATATCCAAAAAAAAGAGACCTTTCTCGATACCATCTTATCCATCGTTTTAAATAACATGTACATTTGTGCATGCAGCCTTCCCCCTCATACCCACAATTACCAAACAAAAAATCAAGCTAACTCTTTCTCTGCATCGAATTTTCTATTTTATGATTATTGGTTAGAGTTTGCTTCAAAGAGAGAGATGAAAACCTATTTTTTTTATTGGGTTACTTTTGCATGTCTCACATGGAACTTTTTCAAATAGCATCTTATGTTATTATTATAGTCTTACCTCCTATGACTTCCTAGAAAGCAAGTGGGTAAAGGAATATCTAGATCACACATGCGCACACACAACGCTCTCCCGCTGGGCTGGGCTAGCCCGGCCCGGCCCACGGGAAATTCAGTTCTAGGGCAAGGGTCTACCATGCCACGGCTTCGGTTTTCGTTACCAAATCAAATAAGCTTGTTCTTTCCTTGTTAGTCGCACCGAGTCTTTTTCTAACAATATAAACCGAATTTGTCTATTGAGACTAATAGCTAAATCAACAAACATGTTTGCTACTTTGTGTATGCCTGATATACATAAGCTTAATGGAAATAATTATTGTACTCTAAAAATAAAAATATATTGTATGTGTGATGATAAAATAAAATTTTTTTCTTAATCAATCTGGAGTTGATTATGTTTAATTACTGAAGAGGCTCTTAAAGGATCTAAAAGGAGTTATGAGAAGAATAATAAAACTTATCGTAGTTTACTTTTGCATTATATGTCTCATTCTATGTATTGTATCTATAGTAAGATGCAAAGTGCCATGAAAGTTTGGGAGATTCTTAAGTTTGACTCTGATCATATTGGGATTAAGGAGTATGCTTGCAGAAGGTGGTTGTCTTTTAAAATGACTAATGATAAACATGTTCTTGACAAGTTCATGAATATGAGAATTTATGTGTTGAAATTTTGGCTGAAGGCATGAACATATGTCATATATTTCAAGCCAATTACGTGAAAGGCAAATTGCCTCCTTTGTAGTCTAATTCTATTAGCACTAAAAGAAAAGGACCTTAAACTTCAGGAATTGATTGCTCGTATTAAAATTGAAGAGTAGAATTAAATCTAATCCCAGAGAAAGAATTTAGATCGCTCTTCATCTGCTGCTAATCTGATTGAGTTCAAAAATGGTTCAAGATTTGATAGGACTAAGGGCCCAAAAAAAAGGGGACAGATCAATTTCATAGGAAAAGGCATAACAATAAGTTTAAGGGACAAGGACCCAACCCGAAGAAGTTTGAAGGCGAGTGCTACGCATATGGCAAGCATGGATATCCAGTAAAAGATTGTCACGAAGGGTTTGGACTTGCATGTAACAAATCCAAGGAGAACAAAGTTCAAGTCAATATCATCAAAGATGTCCATTTTACCGTTGTCTACGAGGTAACATGGTAAGCAACACAGTTGAGTGGGTGGTTGATTCAGGAGCCACTTAACAAATGCATTAACAGAGGCCTTTTTTTTAAGAGTATGAAAAGGTTTATGAAAAGATTTGCTGAAGGCGACTGTATGCTTATGAGTAATGATAATTCAGTGTTTGCCCTTGGTGAGGGTAATGTTTCTCTTAAACTGAATTCTAGTGGAAGAATTCTTTCTCTTTAAAATGTATTTCATCCTCCAAATATTTATATAAACCTTATTTCTATTGATCGTCTGAATAGGGATAGAGTTAGAGTTACTTTTGATTCCGGAACTGTTATATTCATCGAGGGTGGTGAATTTGTGGGGAAGGGATTTTGTAATGAGGGTCTTTTTGTTCTTGATCTTGTCGCTAAAGATAAGATGAATACTTCTGCTGCTTGTATTATTGAGCTTATTTCTTTATGGTTGATACGATCCAAAAAGAACATAAAATTTCCCCGCAAGCATACGGTTGTCAGCTGTAATACTTGAGGGTCAAATCCATAGGGACAGGGTTGAATTTAGGCCGCTAAAACTAAAAACTAACCCCTCGTAATTGTACTAAAAGCAATAAATATGCAAAACAAAATCATTCAACTAACAGAAATTAAATTTAACCTAATCATGATTAAACTATAATTAAACAATTACCAAAGAAATTATCACAACTACAAACAAAAAAATAAATTTTAAATAAGAGGCAAGGGAGAGGAAAGAGATTACTATATACACTTAAAAGCCAACGGAGAATATTGAATATTCATTGGTTCTCAATCATGAAAATTCAGCATCCATCATAAACCAAAAGGAGTAATAAAAATTGAAACTTTGATCGAGAGAACTTTTGGAAAAGCTAAAATCAAAGTAAAATTGAAATTACAAAAATTAAATTAAAACTTGAACTTGAAAATAAAACTAGAGCTACTAAACTTGAATCCAAACTAGAACTAAAGAAAAATTGAAATTAAACTCAACTCGAAAGAATTTCCAAAATCACAATAAGCTCTCAAACTCTAGGAACTGATGTTATACTTGTGAGGGAGAGAAATTGATGATTTACAACCATCCCAAGACCCCTTATTTATATTAGTGCCAACCCCTCATACTTTCTTAATTACATTACAATTCTTAATACCCAAGCTAGTATTCCACTTTCCAAATTATACTCAATTTCCAAATTGTGCTAATAATCCACCTCCTTAATTTACTTGCCTAATCATATTGAAATTTTGTTGAGAAAATAAGCTTTTCAATTTTGGATTGAATTAAGCTGCTAGACCATGGCCTAATTCAAGAGAAAATATTGGGCATTGAATGCTGTGTTGGGCTAAAATTTGTACATGAACTACATCATCTTGACCTTGGACTCTTGTCACTCGCTTTAGACACTCAATTATTTCATTGAATCATTATTTCCTATAAAATCACAAAAACCAGATAAAACCAAAATAATCCCAATTAAGAGTAAAAATTAAGTGATTAGAAATACTTAAATGTGCACTTTTTGTGCCTCAACAATGGCATACTAAGTTAGGTCATGTGAACATTGCATCTATTAAAAGGCTCAAATAACTAAGCTTGATTCATGCATTTAGCAACTGTGATTTTGATAAGTGTGAAACATGTCTAGAGACCAAAAGAAGCCCTTTAATAAGAATGTAAATCGGACATCCAATTTATTAGAACTAATTCAGAATGACCAAGATGATTGAAAAAACACCATGAGTAGAGGAGGGAAAAAATATTATATAACTTTTGTCGATGAATACTCTTGGTTCACTAAAGTATATCTTCTGAATAGTAAAGATGATGCCCTAGACAAACTCTTGATTTACAAAGCTGAAGTAGAAAAATAGTTAGATCTAGAAATCAAGAGAGCTAGATCTGATAGAGGAGGAGGGCCTGATAGAGGAGGAGGGCATGATACCACCTCTCTTAAGAAATATTGTGAAGAATAAGGAACTATCCATGAGTTGACTGCCCCTTATGCCCTACAACATATTATAACTAAAAGAAAGAATAATATTATCAAAGACATGATAAATACTGCTTAATAGTTTGGGGATGCCTACAAACTTGTGGGGTGAAGCTATCTTATATGCTTTTTATGTGTTAAATAGAGTTCCACACAGCATGCTAGACAAAACTCCCTTTGAGTTGTGGAAGGATTTTACTCCTTAATTGAACTACATTAGAGTGTAGGGCTGCTTAGCTAGGGTAGGATTTCCTGATTTTCAGAGAAGTAAAATTGGTCCCAAAACTATTGTTTTTATTCGTCATGCTCATAATAATGTTGCATGCAAATTTATTCTACAAGATGGTTATGGCTTTGGCACCATTAGAGTCTCTAGAGATTTTTCCTTCTGTTACCCTAAATTTCCTATTTATTTTAAGTTCCTTTGAATCATGTGGGGGAAGGTTGGAGTTCGATTTAAAGAAAGATAGAGAAACCCATTTTCCATTAGGTTGTTTTTAAGTGTCCCACATGCAACATTTTCAAAGAATATCTTATGTTTTTATATCCTTGCCTCCCATGACTTCCAAGAAAGCAAGTGGGTAGAAGAATACCTGGATCACATAGATGCGCACGCGCACACCACCCGTCTGTTATGATGCGTTGTGTTAGGCTATGGGCATGCTTTTGGGCTCTTATTGACAATCTTTTGGGATCAATATTGGTTAACTTTGGTGAGTAACAATGCAATATTACATTCCATATATTCAATCTGATTATTTGGTATCATTATTATGGATGATTTCTCTCCACGAAATCAGCTCTTCTGCCTTTTCCTTTTCAGTCACTCTCATCTATAAATTGAGTTACTTTCTTCACGTATAGACACACAGAAACACACTACTTCTAAAACATTCTACTAAACTCTGTATTTTGGGTAATTGATTGATGATCATCACCATTGTTCATTCTAGTACACTGTTCAAACAACTAGTCGTGTATCCTTGGAATCGATTGGTCACTAGTTCCTATTGTGCTTTTTAGGGAGTAAATTTGGTTTTAGGGTAATGGTTTACCATGTCAAGGTTCCACTTTCGTTCCCAAATCATATAAGTTTACTTTGGTTCCCAAATCAGATAAGTTTGTTCTTTTGTTGCTGGTCACAACCTCTTTTCTTTTAACATTATTTTCTCTCCATGATTTTATCCAATTTTCCTTATATCAACTAAAATTATACCTCAATAGCTAATATTTATAGACTATTGTGTTAATCTCTAATAATGACAACAACTCAACAAAGACATATCTAACTTAAGACATCTAGAATATCATCTTGACTAATTGAGTCTAACCTAATAGAGTGAACGTATTTGGTTTCTTTATTTGGTAAGTTCTAGGTTTCCACTTTATTCTTCTATCTCCATCGGATTGAGTTGGATATAAATTGGGCCCTTTTGAGTTCTAATCATATTTGAATTCCTCATCAATGTTCCCATTAACCTTCTATAAATTTACAATTAGTATCATCCATACAAATCAGAAGTGAATTTAATTTCTTCGTGTCAAATTGCTTTGGGGTTAAACTTAAATGGCCTTATTTTAGATGGTCTCAAATTAGTCAATTAATCAAGTGTTCATCAACTAATTTCTTATAAATAAGACTACTTTATTTAAAAAATAGTTTGACGTAAGAAAAGCTACATGGACAACTAAACATCACCAACAAAAATTTAAAAGTTCAAAGCTTATAGAAGTTATTTGTGAGACTACTACAATCTATACTGTATGGCTTACCCTTCACAATAATAAAATGCGAAACTAACCTAATCTAGTTATGATAATCCCCTAAAGCTTCAAATTATCTAAAAGATTAGGATCTTAATGAAGAAATGGAATAGCTATAACCTTGAAAATGATAAGAAAGTTAAATCTATGAGTGAAAAAACTTCCAATTTTGAAGTGATGAATGGTAGAATTACCTTTTTTGGTGAGAAACATAAGCAATACATTTTAGAAAGTCATTTTTTTCAAGAGTTCTTCTTAAATGATCCTCATAGAGAACAGACAGAAGGTCTATCTGCGGAACTTCACTGTACACTATTTTGAAGTGTAAAAAAATTCCATATTTTGCTAACCAATCAGTTCCTTAGTTGCCTTGCTTGACATAATCACATGATCAAAGATAGCCGGATATATCTTGTATCAGCACTTGAGTTTTCCATAGTGGTTAAGTGTGAGCTTGGATGGCTTGAATGAGTATTCTGTGATCTCATGCTATGTGGGTGTCAACAAATCCAGTTTGTATAGCAGCTTTGATTCCATTTATTATCATTATTGCTTCTGGTACTAAGACTGATGTTACTTCAAAGTTATATGATAATGCTAGGAAGAATCTTCCTTTCCCATTGCTAATGATGAAGTCTTTTACTGCTCCTTGTGATGTTTTGGATCCATCAAAAGTAATCTTGATGAATCTTCCTTGTGGTTTCCCTATGCTACCTAATATGTCTTCTTGCAATAAGCGGTTGAACAAGTTGAGTTTGCTTGGTTTCCCTGGTTAGAGTGTTTATTTGAGTTTGTGTCTAATCACCACTCAATGCCTTTTTTTTTTTTTTTTTTTTTTTTGGTGCTCTTACCAACATGGTTCCTTTAATTAGTTATTCCATAACAAAACACCACACTAGCCCTAGTTTTTTAGATGCTTCATAGCAATATAGCAACTGGGCTGGACGCTCTAACACTAGAGAGCAATTACAATATACCACTTTGTGCATTAGACAGGAGGTGTGTGATAATTCAATTGTGGGAACTTAAATATTTTGTGCAGCACTACTAAATTGTAGAAACAGATAATCAGCATCCAAAATCTCATATTGACAAAAACGACATATACGGTCAATAGACATAGCTCTTTCAGACATGATTCTTCTAGTAGGTAGCAATGCATGGCAGACCTACCATAATTTTTTAACTTAGGCATAATGTCTAAATTTCAAATCCATAAATTTTTAAGATGAGTGATTTGTCAAGTCCCATCTATGTGCAACCTAAGTCGTTGTCTTAGTAGTGAATTCACAGTTCTTTGAGAATTCCCCAGATATAGAGTCAAGGATAGTGCTATAATGTATAGGCTGTTGCAAGAATCAATATTAGAGAGGTTACATCAACCAATGATCTAAGTCTGCTTACATCTCATCCTTGTCTATGTTAATAAAGTAGGACACCTTTAGAACGATTCCAACGAAGGAGTGATCAGTTATACCAAATATTTTAGTTCAATCGTCATTAGCATACTAGTTATTCAGCCAAAATTAACATTTATTTCTCTAACTTTCCCTCTAACTTTATGGAGTTGGTTGCAATTTTTTGAGTATATACTTCCATGCTAATATCCTTATTAGTTGGATATTTAGCTTGCATTTGCTCCATTCCATCTAAAGGCTAGTGAAGGAACTATTTCCAAGTAAGGTTGCTTTAGGAATGCATAATTAATTGCTCCCATTTTCCCAATAACAAGCACACCTACTTTCTTGGGCTGGTAAATCTTATCTCGTGAGATTATAGCTATGCCTTCTATCACTGGATTTATTAGTTATTAAACTCCTATTTTGAATCTTACAATCTTAAAATACTATGATCCAAAAGCCTCCACCTGTCGAACTCCCACTAGAATCTTAATGTAATTAGAATCTTGCTATCCTAATTTAATTCAAAAAATATATGGTAGGATCATAATACAATTCTACAACCATGCGATCTAATCCATGATCCTAAATGAATTTCATCAAGTGCTCATACTTAATTGCAATCGAGAAATTATTCTAAAAATATATAATTTGTATAAAAAAATTGCTTAGAAAATATAGTTAAGTTGAATTTCTACAATACTTGTGGATGTTTGTAAAGATTTTTGTTCTTAACGAAATAATTTTACAATTTCAAGCAAACATTAGAATCTTATGATCCTCAATTTGATTCTGAGATTCTGATTATAAGGAATCCCCATCGATTCCAACTAGGATTCATATTCTAACAACCTTAATTTTATCAATTTGTCTATTAATCACATTGGACAATTGAAAACATGGCATTTTAAGAATAGGCACTAATTTTATATTTGTCAGGGAGGGAGTGTCACTCGTCCTGCTTTGGAAATATGCCTGGGTTTCCAAGTTTGCAACCTCCAATTCTTACTCTAGTTGGTTTCGAAAATATTTTAGTTTTCGCATTCCCTTAAAAACTGGACAATCAAGGTATTTGCCCATGTTATCTTCATATGCGATATAAAAAATAAACAAAACAATTTGTCTCTTATGTGCCTTCGTGTTAGTATACAATGTCAAAGATGACCTGTGATAGTTCATGACTTGACTAGACTTTTGGCAAAATTTATTAAACACTCCACTGAGCATACAAGATGACTTGAAAGTAGTTTTGCATAATAATAAGCTGACATCTACAAAAAGTAATCGGAGGACAATTAGTTGTTAGTTATTGTTGCTTCTTTGTATTATTGCGAATTTAGCCTTATTGTTTCGTTTAGCTAGTACCTAAAACTTGTATCTAAACATCCATTTTGACATAGTTGGTATGTTACAATCTTGTACTTTTGATTTTGGCCTATTTAATTTTTTTTTTTTTGGGGAAGAGAGCGAAAATTATATTACTTCATATCATATACAAAACACCATAGGCTGTAAATCACGTTGACAAAACCAAAATGAGGTAATCTACAGCCCATAGACCCAGCATCCAGGCACAACAAAAAAAGACCTAGCCATAGGGTGCTATGTAACCACCTAGTACCAAAATCCTATAACTGTTACACATATATACCCCAACAAATTAAACCTTGCGAGTATCCTTCCATCCTAACCAATACAGCCAACTATGCGACGTGAGAGTGCAAATCCTCCACATGCTAAATCTCTTCATTCTAAAGTTGTTGAGCAAGATGGAAAACATCCAGATCCAGCTGTAGGGTCGTCTGTAGGAAAGGAGGTGGCTCTGTATGAATAACCAAGGTATCACATTGCTCCTTTTGTATGGAGGCAAGCACCTAGGCACCTATATTAATCGGACGTTTGACATTGTTCAAAACAAAATTCCATTTTCTATTAAGCAGCTCTTCAACATTGGCTGTGATGCCTCGGAGATAAGATTTGCAACTATTAGGACTCATTTGCAGTTCATCAATAATGTCCTTCCCAATATCAATATCCAAATGATCCATTTGGTATGCCCATGCTTGAATGAGTGCCTCATTAAGAGTTATTAGCAATATTTCAAGTTTGTATGGAGAGATGATCCGATGGGAGATGCTAAGAAACCATTTAAACTTTGCATCACGCATGACAGCACCCCCAACAGCAGAGGTTGTGTCCTCATTCTGCAACATATCAATGTTGATCTTAAGCGCCGTGGACTGGGGGTTTTTAGGAAATAATTTACTACTCAGTATTAAAAAGGTGGTCCTACAAGGCGCCAATATTAGTGATGCCCCGAAAATTATGATGCCATGTAAGCTTAGCTCGCGTACATACCTTATCAAAGACACATCTGTTCCTATAAAACCATATGTGCCATATAACAATTGCAAATGTGACTGACTAACATGGTGCTAAGTAATGCCCAAATTGAACATTAGTTAGTCTTACCAACCCAATTTTAAAAATAATTCATGACGAAGCATGGATGTTTGAGGTAAAAACTTAGACCATGTAGTACTTGCAAACGGACAATTACGGAATAAATGCATATGATCCCTAACGTGATAGCCACAGAGAACATAACAAGCTAGGATATTAGGAATCAAACGATTAAGCGACCTAGCCACTAGAAGTGATTCATTATGGATTCTCCATAAATGAAACTTTTAGCTGGCTCCTTAAGTCGCCAAATAGTTTTAGCTAATGTATCAGTCGGATAATGTATGGGCTGCAAGGCATAGTAGGTACCAGTAATAGAAAAACGAGTAAAAGAAATCTGCTTCCAAACCACCATATCCTCTTGGGAAGGGTTAACAGATATGAGATATTGCAAAATCTGATCAATAAGTTTCGATGGAATCTATTTTTGAGTTCCTGAACATTCCATTGGCCCGCATGAATAAAGTAACTAACCTTCACATGATAGCAAGGTTGGGGGGATTGGGATTTATGTGACTAGCTAGACTCTAGAAGGAAGCCATTTATCAAACCAGAAAGATGTAGACCTACCATTTTCAATTTTAATACACAGATTACGAACTAGATGCTCTTTATGACTAAGGACACTTTTCCAAAAAGGGGAGTGATGTGTTTTAACTTTAGCAAATTCAATTTTAGAATTATACAGATATTTAACCCATATTACCTCTACCTAAGGAATTTTAGGTTTTTGATAACAAATCCATAATAATTTTAAGAGAAAAGCTCTATTCTATTGAGCAAAGTTCTTTAAACCCAATCGTCCACAATGCAATGGCCGACAAATAGATTTCCAACTAATTTGAGCAAAATAATGAGCATTTCCTGATTTATTCCATAAAAAAGGTCGTATAATCCTTTCCACTTCCTTGGATAGTTTTAGGAGGAGGTTAGGTTGCTTGCATGTGATAAACATATAATGAGGATAGGACGGATTTAAACGAAGTCACTCTTCTAATAAAATTAATAAACTTTGTTTGCCAACCTGCTAAGTGGCTATTAAATTTAATAAGTAAATCCTCGTAGTTGGCCATTGTTGGTTCATGGTTCACTAAAGGTATACCCAGGTATTTTCCAAAAAAAGTGGAAACAAGAATATTTACGGAATGAGATAAAATCCTATGTGATTTATGGTGAAGGGATTTGGGCATTTTGGGGAATATAAGCTGGGACTTTAAGATATTAATCCCCAGCCGAGAGGCTTCTCCAAACTTTCGAAGGGTTGATATCATATTACCTAAATTATCCAATGTAACCGCCCTAAATAAAATAACACTATTTGCATAGAATAGGTGTGATGCCTAAAAAATGCAGAGATTAAGAGGAGTCCATTGATGTTGAGTAACTTTTATCTCAATAAGATGAGAAAGGCGTTCCATACACATAGCAAAAATATAAGGAGATAAAGGGTCCCCATATCTGATACCCCTAGAAGGATGGAAGCTCGGGCCAGGTTGGTCATTTCATAGGACTTGCAGGGTTCAAGTGGTAATACATTTCCTGATGAGATTTCTAAATAAAGTAGCGTATCTTCAATAAAATGCCATTTGAGACTATCATAAGCTTTTGAAAGATCAACCTTAATGGCCATGGGTTTCAGTTTGTTTTTATTGTTTAGAATGAAATGTGCAATTTCCTTAACTAAGATGATGTTATCCACTATACTTCTTCCAAGAATGTTTAATTTGATGAACAATTAACTTGGAAATAACCTTATAAGAGTTATTATAAAGGCTAATAGGCTGGAAGTCAGCCACTTTCTCTACAATCTCTTTCTTAGGAATAAGGGAAATAAATATTTGGTTAATATTTTTAATATCATCCAGGGTGGAAAGAACATGGTTTGCAAAATGGATTAAGGACCTTTGTATTAAAGTCCACCCATATCTGAAAAAATGGGCCTGAATACAATCTAGCCCAGGAGCTTTATAAGAATTGAGATTGAAGATAGCCTCTTTGACCTTTGTTAGCAAGAAAGAGGAGTCCAACTGAGGGTGACCCTCAAAGAATTTGGGCATGGGAAGGGACCCAATACTATTTTGACTAGAAGGCCCAAGAGTTTAAAAGAAATTAATAAAACGATTGGATATTAATTGACTAAGCAGATTAGGGTCCTTAACCCAATGCCCATTACTATCCTTCAACATTGTAGTATGATGTTTTGATTGATGAATTTCAACAAGCATGTGAAAATACCGCGTATTAAGGTCCCTGTAAAGAATATTACGAACTCGGGCTCCTTGGGCCCACATGCTTTTCTCCGTATCGCTTAGCTTATCATATAACTGGCCTAGTTCCACCTGAAGTTGTTCTAGAAAGGGCTAGGTCTATTCCCTAAGGCTTGCTGAATGCCAACAACCGAGCCCAAATGCGTTGTTTTTTGGCCCTAATATTGCCAAAGATGAGTTTATGCCGTATTGGGGCTTGGGTTTGAAAAGTAGCATTGTTTTGAGTAAGACTATGATAGGAAGTCCAAGACTTCTGAAAAAAGGAGGTAAAATCCTCGTGTAGTGTCCACGTAGTGAAGTCTCAAAAAGGAGGGGTTATCTTTGGGCACCCATTTTGTAAATTAATCAAAAGAGGACAATGATCAGAATATAGCCGTGGTAGATGAGTTACCTGCATGTGCAGATAAACTTGTAACCAACTCGGATTTTCTAGTACATAATCTAAGCACTCATGAATGTTATCTGTACCAGGTTGTCCATTATCTCAAGTAAATAAAGGCCCAGAAAACCCTAGATCAACAAGTAGAATTTATAAAATTTTAAAAAGCACGACATTGAGAAATACGAAAAGGCTTACCTCCTTTTTTTTCAGCCACACTTGTGACGATATTCAAATCATCAAGAACCAACTAAGGATGATTCGAGAGGAGGATCCTGGGCTAATTGATTCCAAAACAGTGGGCAATAAACAGAAGAACTGGGGGCATGCATGGCTGATAATACCACTTTAGGTTCATTAGGCGCCATTGTAACCAAACTATAGAAAAGAGAAGGTCAAGTGGAGATAAAATCAATGGTCTAAATTGGGAATTTATAGAAGAACCAGATACCACCTCTTCGATTCATAGGCTCTACAAAATGAAAATCCAAAAATCTATATCTCTCCTAAATCCTTTTGACAGCTTCATCTAGCAGTGGTGCCTCCAAAAGAATGAGGATGACGGGTTCATGCTCACCAAGCAAATCCATAAGGAAAATGTAGAAATTATTGGAGAAACTTTGACGAAGATTCTAAACGAAAATTTTTCTATTTTTACTTATCATGGGCATTCAAATTGGGAGATTGGGGTGCTATCTCTTTCAGACGACGAGAATATATCAGAAATGACTAGTTAGAGGGATCTCGATGGAGATGATTCCAAGGATGTGAGGTGTTGGATATTAGCTGCTGAAGGGGCATCAGAGATACCCTAATTCGAGATATATGACCTATCGGGAAGTCGAAGAAGAGAACTATCTTCATGATTGTGAACTGGCAGGTCAACCGAAAGCATTATAGAAAAGGTTTCTGAAATCAGTCAAGCCTACCTCGTCCCTGCGCTTGCCTACCTTTCTCACATTGAATCTTTGGGGGAGGCTGAAACATGGGTATCTTAGGATCGAGAAGTTTCCATGATTGCGGGTGATATATATGCTGGGTTGCTATGGCTTGATGTATTTGGCGGACAACCGCTTCCCGGAGAAGACGATTCAACTCCGTTGCTGGTTTCGCTAGGAATGGTCAGAGAGCAGGAGTTGGAAAAGTAGGAAAAAGAATTAGGAGGGGATTGACATGTATCGGTACTAGATGATGATGGGATGGAAAGATCATGGGGGAAGCAAGTTTAGAATCAGAGGTAGTTGGCCAAAGTTTAAACTGAGGGATTGAGGCAGTAGTGTCATGGCATTAGGCGTGGCTGAGGCGTTAGAAAGGGTATAATCGGCAACAGAATCATGAACGGAAGAATTAGAGGTGATGACTGATTGTGTGATACCAAAGTGATCATATATGTTGCAGACAATAAAGGATTCATAAAAGGCCATCGTAGTTGCGGTGGTAAGTTTTTCATAGTGTTTAGGCAGAGGAGAGAAAGGAGGATTGAAAATCTTGTGGCTTATACTGGAAGTGTTAGACTGCGTAGATAAAGGAGTAATAACCCTAGAATTACCTTGGGTTAAAAGCACATCAGAATCACCATGATGAGGCACTGTTGAAGATGGACAAGGGTTAGTATGAGCAGCTATCTAATGTACATTCTACATGAGGTCTGATTGGGCAAGCTGTAAATTAGTCCTTGAATGCTACATACAGTGGGTGGGAAAGTCATTACCATGGCTAACAGGCGAAGTTGAGGGCGTCTTAAGAGGCATATTAGCGAAGATAACATCTAACACTTAGAATGAATTGGTAACTGGAGCGGATTGAGGACACCAGGCTGTGAGATAGTACTTGGGTCAGCTTGCATACAAGAATTATCCAATTGACCATAGATCAGTACCCTTTTTTTATATAATTGGCGAGGCCGCAATTATGAAGCCTATTTTGGATTTCGAACCATAGTACATATTTTATTTGGGACAATAGGAGGACGGGTAGAGCCTAGCTGCAGTTTGGGCCTAACTTGCTTTTTCCTAGCCGTGACAACTACCTACTCATTGGTGCACTTATTCATTTGTGTATTACTAGAATGAAAAGAACCAGAATCATCAAAATTATTCAGTGGACTCATAGGGGAGCCAATATGATCTAAT